>BPTQ01000005.1:114702288-114932574 GCA_019973895.1 Chrysanthemum seticuspe
AATATGTGATGCAAAGTGAAAATGATATCGTACCAAGTGATGCATCTTCTGCAGTCAATGATGACTATGTTTTTGATGAATACACTGCATGTTCCCCTGATGATTTTGTTATCTATGAACTGAATGCCTATAAAGAACAAGTTGCCATTTATGAACAACGTACTAAGTTTGAGCTAACTACCCGTGAGCAGGAAATGGATGACCAAATGCGTACAATTATTAGAAAAAGTAATTTTAGGGAAGAAATATTAAAACAAGAGCTAGATTCCTTAAAAGACAAACTAAACAAAACTGTTAAGCAAAAGCAAAAACTTCAAGAAAATGTTAAAGTGCTTAAACAGGAATTTAATGCTAAGGAATCAAAACTTTTAACTAATTTTTCCAACCTAAAAACTTTGAAAAACAAGCTTGAAAATAAGTTGTACGTACAAGGGAATACCATTCAGACTGCTCACATGATCACTAAGCACAGAATCTTAAGCGATAAGCATAGTATTACCCTAGTAGAGGAACCAAATCCTGAGTACTGTAAAAAGGCTAAAGCTTTCCATACTATTGTATATGATGGTAATGAGATCCTCAAGCCTAGGCAAACACCATCATGTATTGGAAGCACGAAAGAGGATAGAAAATTAGAAGATGCATCTAGGGATAAAATGGATAAGAAGTTAAAAGATCCTCAATGTAAAAAGCAAAACATAACGATCAAACCCCATGATCACACTAAAGAAAATTGGATTTCCCTGAACATGTTTAAGCCTCAAACTCAATTAACCCCAAAACAAGTTTTTTGGAAAAAAGACATGGATAAGCAAAAAGCAAATGTACTTGTTGAAACAAACACTCCCCTCAGGAAAATGCCTCCAGCTACTGTGTATCCTCCGAATACACCGATGCATTTAGTTCCTAGAACTATTCCCACTAAGAGCAAGACCTTAATCAGCCTGTATGTTGTTTATCAACTATTCGTTGATTTTGAGAAGACATGTAAGAAAAGAATCACACCTACAGGGATAACTGAAGGGGAGAGAGGTTTTGAGCGAACTAAAGAATGCTATTTAACTGAAGTCATGCCTTTCTTTAAACAATTAAAAAATCAATTTGAGAGTCTTCAAAAGGGGATAGACTCAGAGA
This sequence comes from Chrysanthemum seticuspe, assembly GCA_019973895.1. Lineage (NCBI taxonomy): Eukaryota > Viridiplantae > Streptophyta > Magnoliopsida > Asterales > Asteraceae > Chrysanthemum > Chrysanthemum seticuspe. Next base: position 114,703,423 of record BPTQ01000005.1, read on the forward strand.
TTAAATAAATGGAAAAAGAATTTGATGCAATGATAGTAGAGGTCAATAATTATGAACGGGAACTCAAATATAATGAAATTGAAAGAAAGAATCTGCATATCTTAAATGAGAACTTGATTTCGAGTTGTGTGGTTCAAGATGTCTTTTATACTGTTACTAAGTATTCTATTACTGCTTCTCAATTTCATGAATTATCTGTTGCTTTGAAAGTTTCCCATGATCGTGTCATTGAGCTTGAAAGCAAAAACTCAAAACTAAAAGAGAAAATTGACCAGGATGATCACGATAATTTGGTAAAACACTTTTCTAAGTTGGAAGTTGAACATTTTGATTTGCAACTAAAATATCAACATCTCAAAGAAAATGTTAAAACCTCAAACATCAAGATATCCTCGGATGTTCCAGAGTTTGATGCAGTTTTTGAAATAAACAAACGTGACGAACAGATTCGAGCACACTGTAACACGATCAGAAAGTTAAAAACCCAAATTTCACAATTAAAGGGTGAAAAGAACAATGTGACTGGCTCCCAAATGCCTCCTCCTTTAGATTCTCAATTTTCTCAAAACTTTCATCTTCAAAACATCATTAACGTATTACAACAAGAAAATGAGAATTTTCTAGAAGAAAATGAAAAGGTCAAATGACACTTCAAAGAGTTATACGATTCAATGAAAGTCACTCGTGACAAAAATAATGAAAAAATAACTTCGTTACAAAAGGAAATTGAGAATCTGAAGAGTCAGGTAAAAGGGAAAATGCCACTTGTCTTTAATGAGAATGTTGCATTAAAGTCATCTGCAGATTCTAAATATACTGTGACTGTTAAATACATTCCTCCTCATCTTAGAAATAACGAACTTGTGTTTCATAACTATTTCTGTCACCTTAAGGATAGTCTAGAATGTCTCCGTGAGATTGTAGAAGAGGATAGCATTAATAAGCCACTTGATAGTGAAATTAGGTATGCATGCTTATATGCCAAACGGTCTCAGGAGCTGTTAGAATGTTTAAGAGCAACATGCCCTAAATCCTTATGTGAGAAAGATAAAGCTGTGATGCCTTGTTCTATGCCTAGTGCTAAGTATGCAACCCATTCTATGCCAAAAGTCAAGCATGTGAGCTTTGATGTGCCTATAAGTACTTCAGATCCCAGCACTTCTAGATCAAGAATGCAAAAGGTAGCAAAACCAACTAATGTTCCCATAATTCCCTCTACAAGAGTAATCAGTGGTACAAAAGCAAGCGGGTCAAAGCCTCCAGGTAATACAAAGCAAGATAGGACCTCGCAAGCTAAGAGTGATCAATGGAAGAGAGTAGAAGACCACCATTGGAACATTAAGTTTGATTTGAATAAAATGAAACGTGTTGATTCTAGTATTAGCTATAAGCGTACTGTAATTAATTCGAATTCTGTTACTATTTGCAAAACATGTAATGAATGCTTGATGTCTGGTATTAATCATGAATGTGTTGTGAATGAGATGAGTAATATTGCAAAATCTCTTGTTAAAATGGTTAACACTAGACAACAGGATAAGAAGACCAAGGAGGAAGAGGGCTAGAAAACATTGGAAACCAACAGGAAGAAAATTTAGTAATGTAGGTTATCATTTGATACCTACTGGCCGTAAATTCAATCTTAATGAGTTGTACCCTAAATTATCTAGATCAATGCCCTTTAGGAAATGGATGCCCACTGGCAGAACTATACCTTTAAGAAGTGAACATACTTTGAATAGATCTACTGTTTCTACTAGCCTGACATCTACCTCTAATGATTTTATTGATTCTGTTTTTGATGTGGATGTTCCAATATCGTTTTCTAACCAAGTGGAACCCATTCTTGCATGGGGATCCCAATTATCCATTTTTTTCTGTGTTCAACTGTAGGTCATTCAAATCGTTCTATGGTACTTGGACTCAGGCTGTTCCAAGCATATTACTGGAGACCGCTCGCGGCTCATGAACTTCGTGAGTAAATTTATTGGGACTGTTAGATTCGGGAACGACCATTTTGGTGCAATTATGGGTTATGGAGATTATGTTGTTGGTGATAGTGTAATCTCCAGGGTATATTATGTTGAAGGTCTTGGTCATAACCTGTTTTCTGTTGGTCAATTCTGTGATTCCGATCTAGAGGTGGCTTTTAGAAAACATACTTGTTTTGTTAGAGAACTTGATGGTGTGGAACTTTTAAGAGGAACACGTGGTTCAAACCTATACACCATCTCTATCGAAGACATGATGAAGTCTTCTCCAATCTGCTTGTTGTCAAAGGCTTCGAAAACAAAGTCATGGTTATGGCACCGTCGTCTCAATCACTTGAATTTCGGCACCATTAATGATCTTTCTAGAAAGGACCTTGTAAGAGGCTTACCCAGATTAAAGTATGAAAAAGATCATCTTTGTTCAGCATGCCAATTGGGAAAAAGCAGGAAATATGCCCACAAACCCAAACCCGCAAACTCAGTTATGGAAGTTCTTCATACTCTTCATATGGATTTGTGCGGACCTATGAGAGTGCAAATGATAAATGGGAAGAAATATATATTAGTCGTTGTTGATGACTACTCTCGATTTACTTGGGTTAAGTTTTTGAGGAAAAAGGATGAAACTTCAGATGTCATCATCAAACTTATCAAACAGCTGCAGGTTCGACTTAACAAGACTGTTAGAATTATTCGAACAGACAATGGCACTGGGTTTGTTAACAAAGACCTAAGTCAATTTTATGAAATCATTGGAATCAGTCATCAAAGAAGTGTTCCACGCACGCCTCAACAGAATGGTGTAGTTGAAAGACGAAATCGGACCCTTGTTGAAGCTGCAAGAACAATGCTAATTTACTCAAAGGTTCCAATGTTTCTTTGGGCTGAAGCCATTGCCACTGCCTGCTACACCCAAAATCGTTCCCTCATACACACCACTCATGGAAAAACTCCATACGAACTTGTCCATAAATGAAAACCTGATCTCTCCTACCTTCGTGTATTTGGTGCTTTGTGCTATCCAACGAATGACGGTCAAGATTTAGGTAAATTAAGAGCTAAGGCGAACATTGGAGTTTTTGTGGGTTATGCACCAAACAAGAAGGGTTACCGAATCTACAACAAAAGAACTCGAGATATCATGGAAACTATTCACGTCTCGTTCGATGAGCTGTCTGGGCAAATGGCTCCAGGACAATCAAGTTCTGGACCCGCATCTCAACATTCATTAAGTTATCCCATTAGTTCTTCTCTTGTACCTAACCCCTCACAAACAATTCCATATGTACCCCCTTCGAAAGATGATGTGAAGAAATTGTTTGATCCAATGTTTGATGAACACTATGAGCCTATTGCTAATGATCAGTCAAATCCATCAACAGAGGCTGCACCTAACCCAGTCAACGTAGATAACCCTTCAGTTTCTATGTCATTGTGTCAAGATGCGCCTACTGCAGATCGCTCATCCTCATCATCAAATCCTCAATCATCAAGTGTACATCATGAAATGTTTCTGGCACCTATGATGGAGATAACCCCTTTGCTACTCCCGAAGATGCTCCATTTGAGAACATATTTGCTCCTGAACCAACTTCAGAACCATCTTCATCAGAAGATCCAAACTCTACTACTTCAGTTCCTCAACAACAACCACACGAACACCTTAGAAAATGGACACATGACCATCCATTGGATAACATCATTGGAAACCCTTCTCGTCCAGTATCCAGTCGAAAACAACTTGCAACTGATGCCTTATGGTGCTTCTTCAACTCCGTACTATCTAAGGTCGAACCAAAAGACGTTAAAACTGCCATGAATGAAGACAGCTGGTTCAATGCCATGCAAGAAGAAATTCATGAGTTTGATCGACTAGATGTATGGGAATTAGTACCTGCTCCTGACTGTGCTATGATCATTGCTCTAAATTGGATCTTCAAAGTAAAACTTAATGAGCATGGTGATGTGCTAAAGAACAAGGCTCGATTGGTTGCAAAAGGATACCATCAAGAGGAGGGTATTGACTTGGAAGAATCATTTGCTCCAGTTGCACGTATCGAGGCAATCAGAATCTTTCTGGCTAACGCTGCCAGTAAGAACATGGTAGTCTATCAGATGGATGTAAAGACGGCTTTTCTTAACGGAGATCTGAAAGAAGTCGTATACATCAGCCAACCTGAAGGTTTTGTGAATCCAGAGCATCCTACTCATGTCTATCACTTGAAGAAGGCCCTTTACGGTTTGAAGCAAGCTCCAAGGGCGTGGTACGACACACTATCGAAGTTTCTTGTATCTAATGGATTCAACAAAGGAGCAGTTGATCCGACATTGTTCACCAGAAAGTCAGGCAAACACTTAATTCACGTTCAAATTTATGTTGATGATATTATTTTTGCCTCAGCTGACCCTAATGAATGTGACTGTTTTTCTAAGGAGATGGGCTCCAAATTTCAAATGTCAATGATGGGACAAATGTCATTTTTCTTGGGATTACAAATTTCACAAAGTCCCGGAGGCATTTTTATCAATCAATCTAAATATGCTAATGAAATCTTAAATAAATTTAGATTTGATTCTTGTGACCCTGTTGACACTCCCATGGTGGAGCGTACTAAACTGGATGAGGACCACTCTGGGATCATGGTTGACCAAACTAAATATCGTAGTATGATTGGGTCCCTGATGTACCTTACTGCCAGTAGACCAGACATTATGTTCGCTGTATGCATGTGTGCTAGATACCAGGCTAAGCCTACCAAAAAGCACCTTGAAGCGGTTAAACGGGTCTTTCGGTATCTCCAAGGAACCATCAACATGGGACTTTGGTACCCGAAGGACACCGGTATGTCACTAACAGCCTATGCAGATGCTGACCATGCAGGGTGTCAAGATACACGTCGAAGCACGTCAGGAGGTGCTCAGTTTTTGGGTGATAAGCTTGTGAGCTGGTCTTCAAAGAAATAAATGAGTACTTCTATATCCTCTACAGAGGCAGAATACATAGCCATGTCATCTTGTTGTGCTCAAATCCTATGGATGAGATCCCAATTATCTGACTATGGCTTTGAATTCAACAAAATCCCTTTTTATTGTGATAACAAGAGTGCCATTGCTCTCTCATGAAACAACGTTCAACATTCAAGAGCAAAGCATATCGACATTCGACATCATTTCATCAGGGAGCAAGTGGAGAACGGTGTGGTGGAACAATATTTTGTGAGGACTGAATATCAGTTAGCAGACATCTTCACCAAAGCTCTTCCTAGAGAACGTTTTGAGTTTATCCTTCCACGACTTGGTCTAAAGAGTCTACAACCGGAAACACTCAAACGTCTTCAAGAGGAAGACGAGGAGTAAAATTTTTTTCTTCATCCATCTCTCGTAAATATTTAATCAAAAAAGCAAAATACAAAATTATAAAACCCACAAAAAGAAAATAGAAAAATATAAAATTTCAAAAATCTATAAAAAATCAGAAAATCTTTGAAAAAAATAAAATAAATAAATAAATAAAAATAAATAATTAAATAAATATTTTTTCCATTTTTTTTCTATTCTTCGATAACATCTACGGTCTTTGATTTGTCACTCTAAGAATGACACGGGTCTTTAGATGAAGTTCGATTGTATATAAGTTTAAAAAAAAATAAAAAAATAAACACATTTTGAGGGAATGAAAAACAAAGGTTTATAGTCATTTCAGACTGTACCCCGTTTTAAAAGAAAGAACAGAGCCATGCCTTATCTCACTTTTCAAATCTCATGCTCTGATTCTAAAAACAAATGTTTCCTTCACAAATATTTTTCCTTCTATAAATTCTTCTGAAAAATATTTGTTATCGAATGAAAACTAAATAGCTTTGAAAAATAACTCGGACTCAATTTTTGAAAATCATCTGGACTTGACATTTGTAAAAATCTCTATCTCTCAATCAACAATTTATGTCATTGATTGAGGGGGAGAATGATTTCAATTAAATCAAAAAGGTTATTTGTCAAACAATTGCAACGTCTTATACAATTGGTTCAGACCTTGGCTAATGTTATGTTTTCATAAGATACTTAAGCATGCTTGAATATTGGAGTTTAAAGTCTCAAAATCTGATCCTTATCAGTTAAAATGTTTTGCAAAAGCAAGTCACAATTCTCCTCCAAAGTTTTTCAAAATTAATTTAAATCAATAGAGATCACAAATCTCAATTAAGTTGAAAATTGTGATCGGGGGAGAATTTGTGATTTAAATTGGATTTAAAACTGATAATTCGATAAATGGTTCTGTAATTGATTAGCAAGCTCTCCTCCCTACATGTGCCAAACGATTTCAAATTTTCCATGCACATGTTAAGGGGGAGCATCTGTATCAAACCAAAATGGATTGAAACGTGATTGATTTGTCTCTAACTGCAGGTTCTCCCTAAATGTGCAAAATACTTTAGAATCTCGATGCACATATTAAGGGGGAGCAACTTTTTGAAAACCACATCCTTTCCCAAAATTACCTTTAACAAAGTATTTAAAAATACTAATTTTGATCGGGAAAGTGATGCCGATATTTTTAGAAAATGTTGATCAAAGAAGTGAATTCTTTCTCTTGCCTCCATGTGCCAAAACGATTTCAAACATACGATGCACATGTTGAGGGGGAGATTTTTCTGAAATATCAAAAACAATTCAGGTACAAAATGGTTTCAATGGCAGAAGAACAATACCAAAAATACCGACCAAATTTATTTAATGCATGGAGATATAAGGATGGTTAGGTTAGGTATTCGTTCCCACGATCCCGCCAGAGCCGGAGGGATCTACCCAGGGACTATCCACTAGATAGTGTAAATTCCTTAGGTATGATGAAAAAAGGAGAAAAATGAGAAATGGGAAGAGTGTCGACTGAGATTGAGCTAGAACTGGAATAAACCCAACAAGGTTATAGTTATGAAGTCTCAGTAAGCACTGAAGGGGTTGAAGAATGAAAAAGAACTGAATGTGAAAAGGGTGAAAAGAAATAGCACTCCATTAATTCAACCTTATGGCAGAAACCGGGTTCAATACATATGCTACTGGTGGTTACTAAGGTAACACCGGTATTGAAGACAAGACGTCATGGACCTAGTGACGCACTTCACTACAACTTCCCAAGCTACTCAAGTTCCTCTTAAAAGGACTTGTTTCATTCTCACGGGGAACCTACATTATCTATCGACTTTCTCGTAGAGATTGTTGATATTGAAGAAGGAGACCCTCTCCCTAGTCTCCTGCACAGGAAGAAAATGTGCACTATTGAGTCTAGAGCCACAAGATCATCACTAAATCTCATTAGGACACAAATTTAATGAAGACTCACTGTTTCACACAATGTGGAAAGTGAGTTTATATCTTAAGAGTCCAACGCATTATCCTTGTGGTATTGCCAGAACATCTGAGTGATATGTAAAATATTCACGATGAAGATGGAAATCCTTCTAGAGCCAACATCAAACAAGCTCTTGGTAGGTAACATGTGAGATCTATCCAATAGATCAAACTTGTGACAACTGGATTGAAACAAAGGGGCGATTCATTATTGAATCAACCTTGGTCCAGGAAATGGATTGACGGATACCTTTGAAAAATGGTCGTTGTGCTTAAAATTCTTTTCACCAGCACATCGACTGTGTATTAATATTTCAAAATAAAAGGTGTTTATGATTGATAACTGATTTTCCTTAAAACCTTTGTTGTTCTGCAAAACACTTTATATTAAGCAGTACACGATTGTTTTTCAAATCACTTTTCATCAATCAGTGAATCTTAATTCGCTGGTTCACTCACTCCGTGTTGTCTTCTTTGAGACGTTCCGGTTTGAGAACAGCTTGAGCAGCTGCGAAACCCTATCAAGGAAATTCTTAGGAATTCTACCTGATCACAGGCAGTACTTGTACTGATCAATAGGGAACCATGGGCCGTGTACCTCAATTCAACAAAAGTGATCAAAGACACTTTCGTGCGCTTTATTGCTAACTGTTGTATGCAGGTACACCCAACGTTTGCAGCTGATCAGAATTGAAAGGTCAATCCATAGCCGCATGCTCACACAACACATTCATTTCTAAAGAAATCATGATAAGCGCATCAACGAATCTGATATTTTTCACTCCATGCTTCTGCTACGCTGCTGCAAATATCATGAATCAAATAAAGCTTCCGCCACTCTGATGAGAAGAAATCATGATCCAAAATGTGAGCATGTCGATCCAATGTCACAACGTCACATAATCTCAATGCTACAAAGGAAGAGTCAGAGATTTATGTTAGCTGATGATCTCAAAGCTGGCTAAAAATTCATTATCACGTGGATCAGTTAAAGACCTGCACTTGGATTACCTAACATGCAAAACATGAAGAATCTAAGACTACGGGCTACTGAGCAAATAACTTAATCAAGAATCCTAGAACAATCAAATGTAATATCTGTTTGTATTCATTGTAAGTTGAGGTGACCTCCCTTAGGGGAAGATTGTTAGGATTTAGAAAATCCAGTTGTTAAAGTGTCGGTCACCTCAAGTATATGTAATCGTCAGAAAGCTCGTAGTCGTAGTTATTTAATGTTAGTAAGTATTTAGTTTAGTAAAACCGTGGAGGACGGACGGGTCTTTACCCACTGTATGCCTGATTCACAGCCCGTAGGTGGCGTATTTTGTAAGATACTATAAATACCCTCTACCTCCCAAGGTAGAGGGTTGGAGCTCATAATAAGATTTTTCTTTCTCTCACTAAGCTTCCTAAACCTCTAAACTTTCTCTCTCTAAAACCTTAAGCCATACGCCCCATATACACTATGATTTGATGTGTTTGTGAAATCCAATATGTTACAGGTGTTCAAGAGAGGAATACTTGAGGGTATGGAGTCCTATGAGGATGAAATCGGTTATTGAGTCGTTTTTGTGTTATGTGGGGAGAGGGAAAATGATCAGTGATGTTTTTCAAATGCGTATAGCTGTGTTCTGTCCTACGGTTCCCCCGGATCCCTTGTATTTAGGATCCGGCTAGTACAACTAGAGGGATCCGGCTCCTGTAGACAGAAAAGGGTTGTTTGCCTTTAATTTTGTAGTAGGCTATAAACTAGCTTACGGAACAAAATTAGTTTAAAGGTTTCAAATAAAAAGATGTTTTGGTTAACGTGATTTGATAAGTTAATTATCAAGGATCCATTTGTGATGACGGCGTTAGTTTGACGAAATCAAGAGGAATACTATTCCCGATGATGAGTAAGTCGGGAAAGTGACGAAAGAGAGACTTTTTCAAGAGACTAGCAGTTTATTAAACAAACAAGAACTATGATATCAACATAATCATTTAAGCTAGCTAATGAAGAAGTAAACATACCTTTATGCTTCTTGGTTTGGCTTATGAAGACATAATACCAAAAATACTTCATGAGCTCTTAAAGTAATCTTTTGTACTTAGAGTAAGTAGGTTGTGATGACTTTTGGATCCTTTCTCGAAGGTTGACTTCATTATTCTTTGAATAGAAATGAAGGTTTTGAAGAGATCCTAGCATGAAGATTTCTTGAAACAAATATGTTAGAATGATCTATCAATGTCCAACATAAAAGAAAAAAAATGTTTTGAAATATTTCCTTCTTTGTAGTTTTCAAACATACACGGATCGTATCAAGTTTTTAAAGTACAACATACTTTAAGAAACTTGGTAACGAAGCTCTGATGCCAATTGTGAAAAACTAGAAGGGGGGGGGGGGGTTGAATAGTTTTACCAATTAAAACTCGTTTTAAATTATTTAGATCAACTTATGTTAATCTATTTGGTTGTTTGTGTTGGACGTTGATAGATAGATATATAAACGTGTAATTTAAGATAAAGAGTAAGAAACACATCACCACGACACAAGTATTTATAGTGGTTCGGCTACAAGGACACCTTCCTTGCCCTACTCCACTCCCCGAGTCACCTACTCGAGAGTTCGTAATCACTACACGACACCAACTCCTTATAGCGGAGAAGCCTTCACAACGTCGCCTACTCTTTTTCCGGTACTAGGCTAACCACCAGGTTCTTTCACACCAAGGTGAACCACACCTATCACAACGTCGCCTACCCTTTATTAGGTACTAGGCTAAGTACCTAGTTCCATTACTAAGGAGGAACTACTACCCAACACAACACAACACATATTCCCAAGGAGATCCACTCCTTATTACAACACCATCAAGGATATCACCATCCTTGGAAATGAACTAATACTATATGTATAACGATGCACCTCATCGATTATACGACCTAGGCATTCTTCCCTAATGCTACTTGATTTGACCCCTAGGCATCCTTCACTAATGCCTTTGACCCAACGCTTGGCACCTTTCACTAATGCCTTCGTCTTGACATCTTTAGCATTCTTCACTAATGCTTTTGACACGGACGTTAAGCACCTTTCACTAATGCTTTCGTCTTGACTCTTTCGGCATCCTTCACTAATGCCTTCAACGCAAAATATATACGGAGGAAGAAGGAACTATCAACAAGAGAACCTCAGTTGTCTTGATGATGACGAAGCATGACAACTCATGGACTTGAGCTTGCTCGACTTCAAGAAGTGGTGATCTTGCCTTTAAGAGAAACCTAGAGAATCACACAAAAACAAAAGACAAACTACATAGAAAGATCCCTTAGGATCAGTGGTTAGAGAGGTACAATACTTGGGGAAAGTATGTGTGAGAGTGGTAAACCAAAAGGAAGAAATGGCTCACTATTTATAGAGGAGAAAGCTTACTGTTCCCTGGATCCCACGGATCCCTCCCACAAGGGATCCGTCTAGTGTAATCCAAGGGATCCGTGGGACGCTCCTCTTTGCCCATGGGTATTTTGGTTATGGGTCATGGGTTATGGGTTGATCCATGGTTTTTTTATTAGATACAATGTATCTCATGGATGCAATGTATCTAGTCAAGTGGTTTGGGTAATACCATGGGTTTTTGGGTTAATACCATTTGTAGTTTTTACCCATTTTAGTATACACTAGTTATGTGTATATTTTCCCAATATGTAAACACTAGTTGTTGTACATATGTATCTCCAAGTCATAAAATCACTTATACTTATTTTAGTGTTTTATGTGAAATTGTAAGTGTGTTAGAAAACTATTGGCTCAAACTATTTACGTATTTTATTTGTTTCGTTAAAATGATTTTACGTTTGTTATCGACAAAACATTAGAAGATCGTAAAATATAAATAAACATTTTTACGGATTATTTGTATTAACAATTAGGATTACTTATGTCCCCCTTAGGCTTAGTTGATCCCACATTCACTCATGGATGACTTAAGATCACATTCAAGGTGTTTTTTATTTATCACTACTTCAAAACTCACTATTTTTCCGCTCCAATGTTTACACATTGTTTCTCTCATCTCAAAACACCTAGTTTGATATTTCTCTCAATTTTAGCAAATTGATTTTAGTCATCTTTATCTCAAAATAGGCTAAAGACTAGTTTTTCATTTCTTATGATTTTTAAGGAATTTTCCAAATTTACTTTAAGTCACCTTCTGATCTCTAGGATCATTTGACAGCATTTGACACTCTCAAAAAAAAAAATCTTAGTATCATCCTTAACCACTCATTGGTATTCATGAAAAATCCACCCCTTCATAAAAACCATCATTAGATATCCTCACTCATTATGCTTGAACATTTAAGTCCCATACCATTTAAGATAACTTAAGGAACTTAAAAACTCAAGATATATAGGTACTAGACCTTGGTAGAACATCATCACTCCTTTTCTTTGCCTCTGAGAGACGGATCCCTGGAATTCAACTAGCCGGATCCCTAATGATAGGGTTCCGTGGGAACCAACTGCGCATAATGGTTAAATTTCACTTAACTCATCAATTTCAAACTCTCTTTGGTAATCTAAACACTCCACTTTGCCTTAAATGACTCCCTAGGACAGAAAAACACTGTAGTTGACATTAGTAAACGCAAAGAACCTTAGTAGTCTTGATAAGGATTTAAAACATACGCTTTTAGGGGGTCATTTAAGCCCTAAATCGACCACTTTTATATCCGTTACTACGTAATTTCGTTCCTTTTCACTTTTTAGGTCTCTTGGAAGCAAAATGATGGAATGAAGCACATTTGGATGAAAAGGAGCAAATACATGAAGAAAATGGCAAAGTCAAGATCGAAGCCACTCAAAGCTGATCAACAGTACCTGACGACGTCCTAATCAAAGAGTGACGCCGTCCCTCTATGAAGACTTGATCGAAGCATGCACGCGACGGCTCAATGGAAATTTTGGTCACATAACCTGACGGCGTCACGCTATAAAAAAGGAGGGTGTCACTCATAGTTTTCAACTCAGACGACCCAGATCTAGAATCAAGACGACGTCTCAAATGAAGAACGACAACTTCACATCTCTAAGGTGACGCCTTCCCATGGATGACTTGGCCCAGACGAAACCCTAATGACAGCGAGCTGACGACGTCCCATGCAAAAGGTGACGCCGTCGCATTTGTAAATCTATATATAGAATTCGATTTTTCTGCATTTAAGAAGGTAGACTTTTGGAGAAAAAACCCTAAATCGTTTGTAGTCCAATTTGGACAGTATCTTAGGGTCCCATACCCTATTTTACACATTGAGATAAGTCTTTTAATCCAAAGTAACATTATGTCTATCAATTTGTTAGGTCACTAGTTTTACAAACACAAGTAATATAGAAAGAGATAAGGCGATTGAACAAGTAAAAAACACACACACACACGATATAAAGCACGGTTAGGCGTAGATGTGTAATGAGAGAAATAACTTGAACAACCAACCCTCAAGTGAGGGTTTACATAAGGTATTTATAGGAGGAAAGCTAGGGCAACACTCCTAGTTTCCATCCTTTCTTTAATGGACTAAGGCCTAGGCTTATGGGCCTTCTACATAAGCCTAAGGCTAATTGCAAACATAAAGGCCATAATAAAGCTAACTATTACATATTAATTACAAACACTTGATTATGGTTTAGGAGTGATTCCAACAATCTCCCCCTCAAGTGTTGGTGATGAACGGTGAAGGCGTTGATGTAATAGTAGCTCTGACGTCTTCTGACATTCTTCTTTCTTGTGAGAAGAATTGCCTCGATTCGAACAATCTCCCCAGTGTAGAGAGATAGTTTTCCTTGAGCAGTTACGCTTTGACGTCATCATTAACTTTATTCTTTGATTTTTTTTCTTTGTGGTGAAAGTGATAGTATGTTGTTGTCTGCATCAAGTCTGCTTCGCCGCTACAGTGTCTCCACGTCATTCTTCAACATGCTCACACGCTCTTTGACGATGGAATTCAGTACTGATGAAGTTCTTTAAGTCTTTAACTTTGTAGATTCTTTGATTTGACGAATAATCATTCCGACTGTTGTGTTGCTTTAGGGTAGAACTTCCATTAGTGATGATGTTGGCGTGAGCATGAGAAGAATCAGCACGATCATCCCGCTCTGGAGCTTCCATAAGAAGAAAACATTTCAAACGGTTAGTAATAAGCGGATTCTGGCACTTACAAGTTTGAACTTCGAGAGTGTTAACAGCATAGTGTGAAAACACAACTCTAATTCTCACAAAGGCCGTTCCTGAACTGGAGTCCCACAAGTGAGATAACGCGATGTACCGAAGTACACCTACAGTTCAGATGAGTCGCTGAGGTACACCGAAGCGTCACCTCACGACTGTAGACCGTTTGAGACATACTAAGCGTAATCCACGGGGAGTTACCGAAGTGACCTGCTGTCAGGGCTGTTTGATGTTGACCCTGGCAGGAGTTTCCATTCAATCACTGAGGATCACAGTTGTGAACCTCTCATAAATGTTCTCGACAGATTGCTAAGATCTGTGAAGGACTTGACATGAACCACTGATGATCTTATTTGGTGATCAACAAGTGATGAAATGTCAAGTGTTCCTAAGAGATCTTTTGATGAATCTCGTGGCTCTAGACTCAATAGTGCGTTTTGGTTTTCCTTAGCGGAGACTAGGGAGAGGGTCTCCTTCTTCAATACCAGCGATCTTTAAGAGAAAGCCAATAGTTTACATAGGGTTCCCTGTGAGAATGAAACAAGCTTCTATTGAGAGAAACTTGAGTGGCTAAGAAGGTTTAGTGCATGCGTCACTGGGTCCATGACGACTTTTAATCTTCAATACCGGCGTCACTAACTGACAACCAGTAGCATATGAATTGAACCCGGTGTCTGCCCTAAGTTGAGTAATTAGGAGGGCTATTTCTTTTCACCCTTTTCTTTGCATTTCTTTTTAATTCTTCAACTCCTTCTTTCTCCGATTCTCATTTTCTCCTTTTTATAATCATACCTAAGGACTTCTAAGTACTAACTATTTGTGATGTCCTTGGGTAGATCCCTCCGACTCTGGCGGATCATAGGACGGTTATTCCTAACCTTAGTCACCTTATCACTCCATGACTAACCTATGTAGCCATAAAACCATTTACTTGAAAAATCTCTCACAGTGTTTGTTAATGAAAAAGATTTTGAACCACTGTTGAGATAAGATTTTGCATAAATACTCCCCCTCCACATGTGCTTAAGAGTTTTAACGGTTAATTGCACAGAGAGGAAAGAGCGCGCACTTTTTGAATTGATCCACTCAAGATAGACAATCCCCCGCGAGACACGGTTACATTGCATAGTTAAAGAGTTACATTGTCAGCTTTTAGGTGACAACTAGCTCTAATAACTACCTTGAAGGTGTAAACAAACCTCGAAAGGTTGTCAAACCCATCAGAGTTCATGTCTACCAAGAGTTTCTCGAATGGTACATTCTACTCGGACAAGTCCTTTGCGAGACACGTTTACATTACTAGCGAACTAGCTTGAAATTATTACCCGTCCAGGACAAGTCTTTTCGAGTTACTAACAGTTTAGTACCGTCAATTCGTTGGTTAAGTCTATTACACAAAGATTCATTTGCATTTGCACAACATATTTCTTATCACATAATTTTCTCCCCCTCAAAAATGGCATATAAAATGTTATTTTTGAAAAGTTGAGAATAAATATGACCATTTCGAGTGTTGCGGGAAGATGACCACTATGAACAATTTGTGAACAAAGTTTAATTCAAATACTCCCCCTCAACAAGTGATATAAACGGTTGAGGTTATGAAAAATCATACGGGGAAGTACTTGTCCTTTTGAGCAAAACCTTGAAAAATGAAAGGTTTGATAGGTTTTACTCAAAAGTAAGAAGCTTTCGCTCCTTTTATAAGGATTGTGGCACTGAAGCGTACCACAGGGTCCTTTCTTGACAATAACGGGTTGTACACTGTTATGTGTGCACAAGCCATTGACATATATAATCACACATCCAAATGTATAATGAAAGAAACAATTCAAGGGGTACCAGGAAGTCCAGAGATGTCGCTAGGAGTGTGAATCGGGCGTTGAAAGCCGGTGATGCTAATCCTGGGTTGACCACCAACATAGCTTTCCAATCTTCTGAACTGATCCCTTCTATACAACCTTTCATCAATCATCTTGATGATTCTCCTCACATCCCTTCGATCCTGAGAATTCCATCGCTTAGGAGACCCAATATTTTGTCGTATATCCCTCAACCTATAAGCCAATCCGTCCCTAACCATCTTCAAAGTGTGATCTCCAAACTTGTGAAGGTCACTACATGCCATTAAGCAATTTCGTTGAAGTTCACCGCGGTAAACGACTCCGAATGGTTTGCTGATGAGTGTATATTGTGAGAGCTGGTTGATGTCGGGAAGATCAAATTGAGGTGGAGTGAAGTTGACATGGGTCTGATAAGATTCAACAGCCAGCTGGAGATCTTCTACACGTTCCTTGATGACTATGCGTCTGATGAAGATGAGCAATGACTTAATGAATTCACGTTGTACTTCGGTTGAAAATTGTCTCATGCGACTTTGTACTTTGGCAAGGTACATATCTTCGATGTCGTTGATAGACAAATTCTCAAAGTCAGCTTCAGAAAATGCATAATCCCTTTCATCTTGTCGTTTGACCACGATATTCTTTAGGAAGGTGTAGTCCCACTTAGATGACAGAACAACATGTTTGATGGCAACGATATCCTTAGTACTGAACACCGCATGTTGAGACTTCTGAACCTGACAGCTTCTGTAGTAGATTCTTCGGCGTTCCGGCCAGTGATGAATCCCGTACATTGCATCTCGGTCGTATGCTTCCACTTTGTCAGAGAACAAGTGATTGGCACGTTCCTCGATGGCTATGCAGTTCGAGTATATAGCCGCTGGGAATGGAAGTGTCAACGATGTAGCGTATTTCCTTGAACCATCGCCACCATGTAGAAGAAATTCCATGTCTTTGTTGAAGAAATATCTGAATGGAATCCTCGGTTCATCTGATTGGCCAATTGTTGGTAGAGGTTTTGACCAGTCGGTGTAGTATGGAGGGTTGTCCCGTTTGGTGAAGTCGACGTTTGCTTCTGGGTTGAGCTAATCCATGTTGTTAGACATAGCTCGAACAATGTTTTCAAGGTGATATTCGACCTCGATGGCACTTTCTGAGCTATCTTTCCACAGTTGAAAAGCTTCATTCTTGATTCTCCTCAACTCGGATTTTGTCATCTTCTTCACCTGGAACTTTTCTTGCAAAAGTTTTGCATGCTCCAATGTATTACCGTCTACCAAATCCTGACCTTCTTCAGGGTAGGGAGTGTTGTTGACAAGAGTAGAGAACCATTCAAATTCTTCAGTTTTATCGTCATCTAGCCAAGATACGACGCCAGTCAGAGGCGTCTTCTTCTTCTTCTTTTTCGAAGGCCTAGATGATGATTCTGGTTTCTGAACTTGTTTGGGAGAGGTGGGTTGTTGTAGGGGCTCAAGGACCTCTTCATCGTCACCACCCGTATACTCAAAGTGATCACCGGTATTCTGAGTCAGGGGTGGTAACTCGGAATCGTCCTGAGGTTTACCTGTAGAAGAACGGAAAGGAGGCCTTTGTTGAGTAGGAGTCCGTTGGAGAGGAGGTAACATAGAAGATGATTCACCAGACTTCTTCTGATGTTTAGCTTCATCATTCTTATCCTGATCCTTATCTTCATCGTCTCTAGGACGTTTAGACTTTTCTGCTTCGAATCTACATGCTTCTTTGAGTTGGTAGTCCAGCAATGCTTGAAACAACTTTCCTTCATCAGAAGTAAATGTCCCAGATCGTTTAGACATTTGTGTGACAAGCTTGGCCACCAATTCATTATCCGAGAAAACTACCGGATCAGATGGATTGATTGTGACGGTTAAAGGTGTTGATCTTATAGTTTGCTTGGCTATCTGCATAAGATTCGGATATAGTTGTCTGGTAAACATCTCCTTTGTGACTTTAGGAACGATATCCTGAAGGTACTTGTTAGTGTAACCTTCGATCATTTCGTTCAGTTCCTCTTGACGATGACTTCTCATGAATTCCTGGATAAACTTCCTTTCTTCTTGCATCTTGTCATTCTCATCATGTAGATATTGTATTTGTCGATTGAGAAAGTTTAGCTTCCTGTATAGCATGTCTTTCTTTCTGACCTGTTTGACAGCTTTCACAATTCTTTCATGTGTATGAGAAATCCAAGATCGAGGTGGTTTCTTCACAGATTTAGATGTTGATTTGGTTGATTTCTTTGATGGTGGTTGGGAAGAGTGAGATGATGAGTCTGATGAGGAAGAGACATGAGGAGATTCGGGTTCCTTGGGAGGTTCAGAAGTTTCCTTCCGAGAACGTGTAGGACTTTCCAGAAGCAGCTTGTCATAATCAGCATCTTTATCTTTCTCAGACTTCTCAGTTTCAGTTTTCTCAAACTCATATTCGATAGTATCCTCCACAAGCTTTTGTTGTTGCACAAGAGTGGTGGCACCAGATCCCTTATCGGGTCGATTAACCGCATCAGGATCTGGTGAAGAGTGGGCAGCACCACTTGATCCTCCGGGGCCACCCATTTGGTCTTTTGCAAATTCTTCAGCTTTTTGAAGGTGTCTGACGAATTTAAACTTCTTCCTGTATGATTTATCCAGTTGCTCTTCATCACTTTCTGAGCTTGAGCTTTGATCATAGGGCACAAGCACTAGAGTCTTCCCTTTGCCATGTTCAGCTGGAGGACTAGGAGGTTTCGGTACTAATGGAGTGTCATCCTTTGCAGTTTCCGAGTATGTAATCTCTTCTTCTGATTCAGTACCTTCTGAGTCCTCGTCAATTAGCTTTCTCTGCGGTTCAGGTGTGGGAATAGGTTCAGCTTCCTTTACGGGAACAATCCTTTTACGAGGAGGATTCCTTTTGGGAAGCTTCCTATGACTTTCAGAACTTACTGCACTTCCAGCACTTCCTCTTCTGGTTCTCCGAGTAGGAGTTCCTGAAGGTTTTTCATCAAGATGACCAACTTTGCCTTCTTTTACTGCTACTAGATACCTTTTGTACGTTTAAAGCTTCTTGAGTTCTTTAGATAGAAGGTGATCAGGAAGCACGGCACCCTACTTCTTAGTTGTCGATTCCTTGATTCTGATAGAAAGGATAGGTTCGGACAACAAGTCGTGATTGTCGGGGTCATTGAGCCTCATGGGGATATCAGGATTAAGTCCAAGTGCTCTCTGGATCAAAAGCTTTGTGTATCTGACATAGGGAATCTTTGAGCCAAGCTTCTTGTGAAATAGCATCATGTCCTCCCATATCAGTGCTTCGATTTCGATGTCCTTCTTATTGATCAAAGACCAGAAGATTTGCAGTTCCATGAGCTTTGGATGCTCATAACCACTGTCACGACCAGAAACAAACTTGGTAATGATGATGTAGAGGGTTCTCCACGGTTGAGGAATGTTCTTAAGCTCCACGTGAGAATGCTTAGTAATAATCCCTGAAGCTTCATCATAGCCAATGTCAAGAAGAAATTGCAGAACTGTCTCTTCAGTAGGTGTAGCAAAGAAGTCAGTTGGCTCGATTTCAGGAATGAGAAGAACAGCCCGTAAGTTTGCATGAGTGATGGTGACTTGTTTGTGATTAAGTGTCACTGTCACTGCACTTTGACCTGTGATCCTCTGCATAGAATTCCAGAATTGCTGAATGTAGATTTCTGGTACAGTAGCAGAGTGTGAGAGCATGTTCTGGTAGGGATGATTCCTTAGAATATCCACAGCAATCAAGCAGGAAGATTCTGAGCAAGTGAGGGTTTCAAAGTCAACCCTAAGGCTGTTCTTTCCAATCTTTCTAGGATAGCCATTGGGGAAGATATCAGCAATAGTGAGAACCTCAGGTGCATCCACATTCATTTGAGCAGCCATATCGTGATCTGAAATAGCATTAGCCAAAAGAACCAACATATCGAAAGACATAATGTTAGTCAACAGAAGGTCTTATTGTCTAGTTATTGAATGTACAGTGATAATGATTGTTACGAGTCCTAAGTCACTTGTTTGTCCAATAGTCCAATGACGTCGTGAAATGTTTCGTGAGTTAGTTAACTTTAAGTTTTAAAGTTTATGTTATCACTTATTGTTCACAACATATCAAACGATTAAGTTTATTAGTGACATTATTGGATTCGTGACGTTATGATTAGTTTATTTACAAGTTTGTACACGTAACAATTCATAATGAAGGTCAATCAAGGCTTAGGCGTAGTTTTGGCAAAGTTAAGCGTAAACAGTAATGACATACGCGTAGACGAAAGCTTATGTGTAGGATCCTAACTTACGCGTAAGAAACGTTACGCGTAGGAAAAGGGGACCTTAAGCGTAGAGCTTACGCGTAGGCGTATATAAACCTTACGCGTAAGGCTTACTCGTAAGAGTAGACCTTATGCGTAGAGGTCACTGTTTACGCATATCCTTCACAGGATACGCGTAGTCCCATTGTAGAACCTTATGCGTAGACGCTACGCGTAAGATTATTCTTACGCATAACCTTCTACGCGTAAGGTGATCCTTATGCATAGAGATTCAATGACCTTGATTATGAGTTTTACGAGTATCAAGCCTGAAATAAAATCATCCTAACATCAATCTTAACACATATATTCATTCTAAAATCAAATCATAGCATGAAAGCTTGTCAAACATTTATGCGAAGAAACACTTACGCGTAGGTCAAAACCCTAAGGGTTATGAATTACGCATAATAGTTTTAACCATAGGATTAGCACCAATTCAATTCTGGTAGGTCATGGATGTTATGAGAGTCTAATAACGGAGTTATAACATCTAAATCATGGTGAATAAAAAATACCCAAACTCAACAACTTTAAACCCTAACATCCAATTATTAATCAATGTGAGTTTCTGGGTGGTTATAGAGCCTGGAAACCTTTAATACAACATGATATGAGTATCACACAACAATCTTTTTTGACCAAAAACAATCACATTTGAAAATACCCAAAACCACGCATAAACCCTAATTTCATAAATCATTCAATTCGTGATTCTGGGCGAGTTTTGATGATTAAAACGATATCATTGATGTATTAGAAACGATTTGACACTATCCTTTTAACCATAAACACACAATCTTGATCATGTGATCATACACATACGCGTAGACCACAAAAACAAGATTATACAACGTTTTAACCGTTGGATTTTTGAAAAATTCAAAACCATTGCTTAAAAACATGTTGTAAACACGAAATCACTTACAAAATGATGATCAAAAGCACGGATTTATCAATTGATTCTTAGGCGTAGGATCCTTTTTGGTTGAGAGTATTAAATGTGAAGTGAAAAAGTTAGGTGGGAGGTGTTTTATTAAAATAACTTTAACATTTTGACAGTTTTGGTCCCTCCACCTTTTCCTTTTACATACAAAGCCATTTAACTTCCATTTTGGTTACCAAACAAAGATTTTAAGAAAGAAACTTGACGACACTCCCCCTCAACTTAAGAAAATAATGAAAGGTTATAAATTTTAGTCCGAGGAGTGTCATTAAACCAGAAAAGTTTACCACCATTGATAATAGAAACAACCGGGATAATATGACATGCAAGTACACAGATGTTTTGAAACAGTTAAGTGATAATTTTCTCCCCCTCAACACTTGATCGGAAAAATATTGAATTTTTGAAAGATTATAGTGTTGATGGAAGAAATGTACTTTCCATGTTGAAAGAAAATTAGAGTAGAAGAATATTTTTGTTGTTTTATCAGGTTTTATATTTTTGTATTTTGTTTTTGAAAAATTATTCACAAAAGAGATTTTGGTGTTTGACAGGTTTTTAAGACTGTTTTAGGAGGTCATCCAATTCCTCTTGAGTCAAACACCTTATACCAATCCGGTGGACCAACTCATTAAACATAGCGGGAGGCAAGGCTTTGGTGAGAAGATCTGCCAATTGGTATTCTGTACCCACAAAGTATAATTCAACGGTACCCTGTTCCACGTGGTCCTTGATGAAATGATAGCGAAGATTGATGTGCTTTGATTTCGAGTGCTGAACTGAGTTGCACGAGATTGCAATGGCACTCCGATTGTCGCAGTACATCGGGATTCTGTCAAATACGTAACCATAGTCTTTGAGTTGTGTTCTCATCCAGATGACTTGAGCACAACACGCGGACATGGCTACATATTCTGCTTCGGTTGATGACAGCGATGTACAATCCTGCTTCTTTGATTGCCAAGACACAAGTTTATCACCAAGAAATTGTAGAGCTCCTGAAGTACTTTTCCTTGAGTCTAAGCATCCTGCGTGGTCAGCGTCTGAAAAAGCGATTAGTTCAAAACTAGAATCCTTCGGATACCAGATCCCCAAGTTAATGGTTCCCTTGATGTATCAGAGGATTCTTTTAGCCTCAGAGAGGTGTGTTTCAGTTGGTCGCGACTGATAACGGGAGCATAGATAAACGGCAAATACAATATCAGGTCTGCTAGCTGTTAGATACATGAGGGACCCAATAATACTTCGGTATTTGGTAGGGTCAACTAATTTCCCATGTAAATCAGCGTCTAGCTTCTTAGTATGAGTCATTGGTGTGGCATAAGTATCACAGGTTTTCATTCCAAATTTGTTTAACAATTCAAGGGCATATTTGGACTGACTCAAGAAAATACCACGGGGTGATTGATGAACTTGTAATCCTAGAAAGAACGTAAGTTCACCCATCATGGACATTTCAAAAATTTTCATCATTAGTTTTACAAAAGCGATTGAAAACTTTTTATGTGTAGACCCAAAAATGATGTCATCCACGTAAATTTGAACAATTAAGATATGTGCCCCGTGATATTGTATAAAAAGAGTTGGGTCAACCGAACCTTTGGTAAAATTATTAGCAATGAGGAAAGATGATAGCTTATCGTACCATGCCCGAGGGGCTTGTTTGAGACCATAAAGAGCTTTGTTCAGTTTGTAGACATGGTTCGGGAACTCAGGATCAACGAATCCTTCGGGTTGGCTGACATAAACCGTTTCTTTCAGTTGTCCGTTGAGAAACGCAGTTTTGACATCCATCTGAAAGACCGTCATATTCATATGAGCCGCGAACGCGAGAAATATCCGAACAGCCTCAAGACGAGCAACCGGAGCAAAAGATTCTTCAAAGTCTATTCCCTCTTCCTGACGATAACCCTTAGCAACTAGACGTGACTTGTTTCGGATGACGTTCCCTTCAGCATCCAATTTGTTTTTCCAAATCCATTTGAGACCAATGACGTAGACCCCTGTTGGTCTTTCAACCAGTTCCCATACTTCAAGACGTTTGAATTGGTTGAGTTCTTCTTGCATGGATTCAATCCAGTTGTCTTTTGTCATTGCGTCTTTAATGTTTTTAGGCTCAGATTGGCAGACAGTGAGTGCATAAATGCAATGTTCACCATCTGTGTGAAGACGTTGTCTCGTAACGACTGGTTGATTCGGGTTGCCAATAATATTAGCCAGATGATGGTCTTTTGTCCATCGATGTGTAGAGGGTTGATGTTGGTATACATTGTGCAGATTCTGAGGATTCAAATGGTTTGTTGAAGATTCCGCGACATCTGGTGCAGCAGTCTCATTAGCAAACGGGTTGAAGAACGCATTTGGATCAAAATCTGCAGGTGGGGGTACATCATTCAGAATATCATCAGCCGGTTCATCATTGTTGGAAGCGGTTTGTTCAACTGTTGTGGTTGAGTCAACTGGTGTAGGTGCTTCTTCAACAGTAGTTGTTGTAGCAGGTGTATCGGGTATAAGAGTATTATCAGGTTGAGCAGCGGAAACAGCGGATACACCTGGAGCACGTTCATCAATATCGTCACTGAACAGAGGAGCAAATAACCTTTCCATTTGTTGACGAGTGAGCTGGGGGCTTTGTTCAGCTGATGATGGGGGTTGAGGGAAGTTTAAACGGTTGTGACCGGGTTCTAAGCTGTTGTACTCAGAAGCCATTTCCGTAAGTTCATCAAAATGAGCATGAATCGTTTCCATCACCTGTTTTGTACGACGATTCCAGATCCGGTAACCTTTAGAATTCTCACAATATCCAATAAAGACTCCAATGTCAGCTTTGGCTTTGAGCTTTCCAAAATCATCACGATCATTATTCGGATAGCAAAGGGATCCAAATACATGAAAGTGTTTGAGATTCGGTTTATGGTTGTGGACAAGCTCGAAAGGTGTTTTGTTGTGGCGTTTTGTGATCATAGAACGGTTTTGAGTGTAGCATGCAGTAGATACAGCTTCTGCCCATAAGTAATCTGGAAGTTTAGCATTGATTAACATTGTTCTTGCAGTTTCCACTAACGTTCGGTTTCGTCTTTCAACAACTCCGTTTTGTTCGGGTGTACGTGCAATAGATGTTTGATGCTGAATTCCCACTTTCTCATAGAATTCACGAAGGGTTTGGTTAACAAATTTAGTTCCTTTGTCTGTTCTGATTAGCCTGACGGTGTTGCGGAGCTGAACCTGTATTTTCGTGAGAAAGGTGATGATCATTTGTGGAGCTTGGTCTTTGTTTCGAAGAAAGTATACCCAAGTCCAGCGTGAGTAGTCATCAACAATTACTAAGATGTAGCGTTTGCCATTGATCGTTTGCACGCGCATCGGGCCACACAAATCCATGTGAAGAAGATGAAGCACATGCTGAGAGCTGTGTTCCACCTTTGAAGGAAAATGAGCACGAGTGCTTTTTCCTTGTTCACATGCTGAGCAAAGATGATCTTTTGAATACCGGAATCGTGGGAGATCTTCAACTAGTTTGTGTCGAGCAAGGTTGGTGATGGTTTGAAAGTTTAGATGTGAGAGACGACGGTGCCATAGCCAGGATTTTGTTGATGTTGCCTTTGAAAGTAAGCAGATGGGAGATGAAGCAACCATGTCTTGCATAGAGATAGTGTAGAGACTAGAATTACGCGAGCCAGACATAAGGTCATTTCCTTGTAGATCACGAATGAAACAAGTTTTCTCCCTGAAAGCAACCTCCAAATCTCCATCACAAAACTGACCTACTGAAAGCAGATTGTGACCGAGGCCTTCCACATAGTAAACCCTGCTAATTTCGATGTTCCCATTGACATAGTCTCCGTAGCCCATGATAGCTGCGAAGTGATCATTCCCGAACCTGACAGTGCCAATGAACTTTGCAATAAAGTTTCATAACAGTTTAAGGTTGCCTGTCATGTGTCGGGAACAGCCGCTATCAACAATCCAGAGAATGATCTGTATCACCTGCATTACACACAGACGACACAGATGGAATAGAAGTAGATTTGGAACCCAAAATGTTAGAGGGTTCCGAAGCAGGTATATTAGACATACACACATTAATAATTTTAGGCATCCATTTAAATCCTAGTGTGTTATATATCCATTTCTGCCATCTATAACTACTGTTTGCTTTAGTCTTTGTGAATGCACTAGGTGGTACTACATTCTTAGGAGGTGAAACTGGAGCTACAAGGACTGCAATTCTTGCCTTAGAATCTAAAGAAGGCGGTCTACCAAGCACAGACTTAGAATGATTAGTGGGCCTAGAGGTATTCCGATTCTTAGGATTCCGTAAACGAGAGATTATAGCTTTAGCAACACATTTGTCATGACAATCAGAATTCATACTTTTACGACAAATAACACAAGGTGCATCAGACTGAATATCAAAAGTACTTAACGGTGTAACATTCATTACATCACTATTTCTATTACATTTTCCAGACGCAATATCTATAGTGGAGGCAACTTGAGTCTTATTCATAGTCCTAGGGTGTTCTTCTACTTTAGCATTCCTTATTGATCTTTTCTTAGGTCGCAACTTCCTATTCTTTGATTGAGTGCTCCTAGGCTGTGAAGTGTAGACGTTTGGAAAAGACGCAACTATTCCTGTTTTAGTAGAAGGAAGCATGTTAGCAACTTGTGATTTGGCAGTAGGGATTCTACGTGCACGATTACTAAGTGTTACAGGTGCTAATCTCTTAATGATGGTTGGCGGAAGTTGTTCATACTTTCCTAACATTTCTCTTAACTTAGAGATAGTGTGAATCAAATCTTGATTTTCAGAACGAATGTTACCAGCAAAATTCATGACTTCTCTAGTGTGAGCAAGATAGTGATCAAGTTCGTTTGATGCTTCATGACGAGTCTTATTGAGTATATCAAATATGACACCATATTCATGTTTAACTGTTACAAGTTCTTGTTCATATTTTGAGATTTGACTTTTCAAATACACGTTTTGATCATCCAGTTGCTCAATTTTAGGATCAAAAGATTTTGTTTGCAACTGAGCGATTTTCTTTTGAAAACCAAGTTGTTGTTGTGAATATCTTTTTCACACCAATTAATACGACGTTTTGCATTGTAAAGTTCGTTAAGTAATCGTTCATTTTCAGCTTTTAAAGACTCGATTTGAAGCATCTTATCAGTATTCTCAACAGTTAGCACATAGTCAACATTATCAGCAGAGATATAATCAGATGCATGTGGCAAAGAATTGAATAACACAACATTATGGATATCAGCACAGATAACATCTTTCAAGAGTCGATCAACATCTTTTCTCAACATTTTCTTTTTACGTTTAGTATTAGAAATAGATGTTTCAGTTTTCAAATTTTTAACGTTAGGTAAAAGATTTTTCTAAAAAATGTCTCTTTGTTCTCGCGCCAGAGGCGATTGAAAATGATCAATTTTGATTTCAGAACGATATTCTATCTCATGTTGTAAAATTTTGAGGTCAGCCATGAAAATGTCAAAATATCTAAGAATTTTTCGATTTTCAGGTTTTGAGTTTACTTCACTGATGGAAGGTAAAGGACCATAAGTTTGTGCATAATCTGGTTGGGGATTAACATTAGAAGACTCAGGTGTTTTGATGATAACCCTTGGTGTGTTAGAAGAATCCGTTGGTGTGACGAAAGTGACCGCTTTTTTATAATTAAAAGGTTTGTTGTAAACAACATTTTTTAATTTTGATCGACTCTCGTCTTCTGCATCTAATTCCTCTTGACGATGATATTCAACAACACTCATAACAGCATCATTAATTTTATATTCTGCACTGAAAACCTCAGGATTTGGTTTGAATGTTTTTAGTGAAAGCTTTGGTTTGTAATCAGCTAGATTTGGTCCATATCCTTTTGGATTGGGTTTTAAAGTAAACTTTTCAATAGCTGTTACTGATTCACCATGTTTGTAAACAACAGTTTTAAACTCTTTAATTTTGTTTTGCAAGCCGATAATTTCTTCAAGAAGGTCATCTACCCGATTTGTTGAATGCTTTTTGTATGCGGAGAACTGTTTTTGACAAGTTAACAACTCAGCCTTAGCGTTTTGATTTTCCAAGGTGAGAGCGTTAATTTGATTTTTATGTTCATGTTTCAGTTGTTCTATTTCAGACAACAAAGCATTCTTCGAAGCGGCTCGATCACGCATCTGTCTCTCTAAATATTTTTCGTTTTGATGAGATTTAGCAAAAGCGGCTTCAAAACCTTTTTCACGGTTTTCTTGAGTTTTGAAAAAGTTGAGTTGCATTTGTAAGCATTCAAAATCCTTGGTTAACAGTGCATTTTTGCTTTTTAATTCCTTATTTAATGCATAACATTCCTCCATTTTGATTTGATGGTCTTGAATTAAATGAGCAAAATCTGGATGAGGCAACAATTCAGCTTGTTCAACGTGAGTCACCACATGATCATTATTTAGATCCTCAAGTACAACCACGGAGTCAATTTGATTATCAAAGGAAACCAGAAGGTCATCTTGATCATCAAATGTAACTACAGGGTTTATTTGAAAATCGTCAGAATGAGATGTAGATGACTCATTTTGAACAGTCTGAGCCGTGCCGTATTCAGATATTGGTGGAGATATTAGTTCAGATATGATGATGGTTTGTTCGGGTACCTGAGACAAGCCATCAGTGTCATACACTGGGCCTGTTTCACTCATGTGTAGCTCATGCATATTAGCCATCAACATAACAGCTGCATTGGCCTGCAAGTCCTCCATATCATCATCTGAGTCTGCATCTGCCATAAAGCTCTGTTCTTTGTTTGTGAGAGATCCACCAGCTTCATCCTTAAGAGCCAAAAGAAGAGCCTCTTTGAAATAAGCACTGACCCTAGTCCTTGGCTTTGGGCATGCATTAGCCAGGTGTCCCTTCTCATTGCAGTTGTAGCATCGAAGACCATTCAACCCATTCTGAGCATTTCCCTGTTCCACCACTTGAGCTCTATTGTTATTCCTACCCATAGCATTAAACCCTTGACCACCTCCCATTTGACGACCATAACCACGATTCTGAACTTCAACTCGTCCATTGTTCACAACAGCCTGATTTCGTGTATTGGATGAGGAACGAATACGATTGTTGGATTTGTTGGTATAACGGCTAAAAGCATTAGCAATCATAACAAATCCCTGTTGCAATGCTTCGAACGGATCAGATTCCTCATTAGTTTGACTATGAAGTGCTTGATCATTGTTGTTGTTGTAAGGAACCAATTGATTTTGTTGAGGTTGTTGTGATTGATCGTTTGGTGTGACTGAGGCAGTTGGTTGAGTTACTTGTTGAGGAGGATAACTTTGTTGAGCATATAAGGCAAGTTGTTGATTTTCCGGATGTGTAGGTGGAGCAATTTGAGCACGGAGAATCCTTTCCTGATCAACTTCCTTTTCATGAGGCTTCAAGTAATCATACAACAATCCATATGTAGAATGATGCATATTCTTCGCTTGACGGAGAAAGATGACATACTTTTCCCATTCAGGACCAAGACTACTCAGGAACTTAGTATTCACTGCAATTCTTGGCATGATGATGTTGTGTTTATCCAAATCATTGAGGATGTCTGAAAATCGATGATGATAAGACTCTAGTGTCTCTCCAGGTTCAATCATGAAGTGTTCATAAGCCAAGTAAATTTTGGATTCCAAATCCTCCTGATTGAGTACCGATCCTTCCATAAGAAGATGAATATGGTCCCACATTTCCTTTGCAATCTTTTGAGCATCAACACTTCGAAGAATTGGGTTAGGTAATCCTAAAAGGATATATTGCATTGCAAGCTCATCTGCTTCATAGTGTAGAAGTTCTTGAGGATTCAATTCTGCAACAGTAGCAATGTTCGTTTGTTCATCTCTTGGTGGAATGGCATTTGGATCTCCGGGTACAATGACAGTAGGCATCTCAAATGGACCTTCCAAGATAACCTTCTTTAAGAACTTTCCATGTGGCTTCTTCAGATCACAAAACCTAAAGAACCTTATCACCCATTGATCGTAGTTTCCTGGAGTGAGCATTGGAGGTCTATCAAGTGATCCAGCCTCATGAATTGATTGTTGGCTGCTTAAAGCTTCACACATCTTTGCAAACCAAGTGGGTTCCTTCATAGTGTTCCTTGATGGATGTTGATTGAAGTCATTTGTGTAGGGTTGAACTTGAAGACTTGGCGGTGTTTGAACCATTTGTGGTAGAGGAATTGCTCCAAGTTGTGGAGTATGTTGTTGATTAAATTGTTGTTGATAAATAGCTTGTTGTTGATTCCATTGTTGATGTTGTGGACTTAGTTGTTGTTGTCGTTGAGGATAAGTGTAAGGGAAATAGTTAGAGTATGGTGGTTGAGACATGTTGAAAAACTTGTGTTGGTAAAAATGGATCTTTGTAGTTGAATGAACCTTTGTTAATGAAGTGTCCTTAGGCGTAGAAATTACAATAACCAAGTAGCACTTATGCGTAAAAACACCAAAGTTACGCGTAACAGTAAGGAGTTACGCGTAGATTTAGCTTACGCGTAAGTAAGGAAAAGACGCTAAAGTTATGCATAGACAAAAGTTAGGCGTAGGATTATCTTATGCGTAAGACTAGGCTTAGGCGTAAGATAAATCTTATGCGTAGGATTTCTACACGTAAGCTTATGCTTATGCGTAATTTTAGGGTTTTATCCCAAGTGATCTTTTACACTATCACAGTTCAAAGGATATCCAAAGTCGACGTATTTTCAGGCTTATCCAAGCAAGAAAACACGGAGTAAACCACGAAAATGAAGATCAAACCAAGGAAATACTTACGCGTAGTTTTAGGGTTTTACTACGCGTAGGTTTACTCGTAAATTTGATATTGCTCAAAGATGTTTCTAAACCAGTTTTTGTGTGATGAAATAGCTTCAAGATCACCAAATAACACAAGAATGTGAAATTTGATGAGCCAATCCTTCTAAAACAGTTACGCGTAGAACTACACCCACGAATAAAACTAGTTCAAAAACAATGATCCACGCATAAAGTTCCAAACTTTTTGCCAAAAAACGTTAGTTTAACACCTTATAACATTGAAAGTACAAGAATCTTGGATTAAAAAGTGTAAAAAATGCGTTTTTAAGCTAACCAAAGATATGGTACCGTACGTTATGCGTGAGACCAAAACTCACTTCAAACAATACGTTCACCCAACTATTAGGCGATTGATACCACTGTTAGGTCACTAGTTTTACAAACACAAGTAATATAGAAAGAGATAAGGCGATTGAACAAGTAAAACACACACACACACACGATATAAAGCACAGTTAGGCGTAGATGTGTAATGAGAGAAATAACTTGAACAACCAACCCTCAAGTGAGGGTTTACATAAGTTATTTATAGGATGAAAGCTAGGGCAACACTCCTAGTTTCCATCCTTTCTTTAATGGACTAAGGCCTAGGCTTATGGGCCTTCTACATAAGCCTAAGGCTAATTGCAAACATAAAGGCCATAATAAAGCTAACTATTACATATTAATTACAAACACTTGATTATGGTTTAGGAGTGATTCCAACACAATTATTCGATTGATTGTGTGTATGCTTGCTTGTTTACCATGTCTAGCTAAATTTCTTGTGTGTTTGCTTAGATCTATGAAACCTAGTTATTAATTATTGTTAGGTTGTTTCTTATCTTAATTGTAAATTCGCTTAGGAGTGCAACTAGGCATCATTCGTTGTATTTAATGCTTGAGTATGCTTTATGAGGATATGGTCTATGGATGAAATAGCCAAGGCTTACCGATTCCGTAGGTTGTATAAGAGAGATAACCTCAAAGAACTAGGGACTACGCATACCCTACGACCTTAGGAATACAACACGTTAAGATAAGGTGTGACAATTCAATCGACCAATAAAAGATAACTAGGGAGTAATAGTATCTAGGTAAACACATTTTTAATCATCATACGAGCACATATCAAATAGACATAGCTACCTGTAGTAATTAGATAAACTAAATAATTAGATAAGTAGAGTAATCGGTAGAAGTCCACCCTCAAACCAATTGCCCCGAGATTTTACCTTAGCTTTCTAAAAAACCAATAAAAAGATAAAAAAGAATCATCCTCAACCCCCACCTTCTCGTCACATATTTCTTACTAGCATTCCTATTCCCCTAGAGAATGATATCAATCCCCGAGGCTTACCGAATACTACACTACAACGATTAGGTTCACTGCTTAGGAGGTTGAAAAACTTGCTCGACAAAAAGGAAGTTTCCTTTGACCCCGAACGCGCTTCGTACGCGCATCAAGTTTTTGGCGCCACTGCCGGGGAATATAATAGCTAGTTAGATCTCTATCTCGTTTAGGTTCTCCTGCTTGATTCCTATCAAGTAAGATTTTTTCTCATTTTCATTAGCTTCCTTGTAATCTATCCCCCTTCTTCGTGACTTTGTTCGTAACCTCATGACTTTTCATCATGGAAGGTGATAAGCCACCACCGATTGACCCGCCAAGAGGCCGTACTCTTGGTGAATATTCTAGACCAAGCCATCAAGGCTATAGGAACACCATTGAGCTCCCTGATCAAGCTCAAACTACAGCCCTGCGATCCGACACCATCCGGTTGGTGCAAAACGGATGTGCATTCCATGGACTTCGTTCCGAAGATCCTAATCAGCATCTCAAGGACTTCCTTAAAATTTTTGACTCCATCGACCTTGATGCTACCACACGGGAGACCACGCGCTTGCGTCTCTTCCAATTCTCTCTATGGGACCAAGCTAGTAATTGGCTTGAGCGACTTACCACCGGATCTATCTCACGTTGGGATGATCTCACCACTTGTTTCCTCGCCTAATTTTTCCCACCGGGGAGAACTACCAAACTAAGGAATGACATTTTGATGTTCCAACAACGTCAAGGCAAAACTCTCTATGAGGCGTGGACTCGATTCAAGGACTTGCTCCATAAAGTCCCGCATCACGACATCGATCTTTGGCTTCAAGTTCATATTTTTTACGATCATGCCAACTTCCTCACCAATCGATCCATTGACCGAGCGGCCGGTGGAAGGCTCAGTAATCTCAACGCGGAAGAATCATGGGATATCATAGAAGAGCTTGCCGGTCAAATCTACGAAGATTGGAGTGAATCTCATGAAACCCCCAAAAGAACGGTAAATGCCATATCAATACCTCATGAGCCTTCCAACATCACCGAAGAGCAAGTTAGTGCTCTTGAGAAAAGGATAAACTATCTAGTTGAGAGGCAAAAGAAAGCACCTGGACCAATCCATCGAGCAACGGTTAATTTCACTGACTCTGCCAACCGCCCAACACCTCTCTCTGAATCACCTAGCCGTGAACAAAATCCCAATTTTGTACGAAGATTCCGTTCTACCTCTCCTATCCCACTCTCACCAAACTTCAAAACACAAATGAGAGAATACATGGCAGCCCATTCGGAAAGATTAGCCAAATTTAAAGAAGAGGTTTATAGGCAAATGGAAGATATGCAGGCAAAAATGGTGGAGATGATGAACTTGGTGAAAGAGTACACTAAGACGAAGGTTCCCGAGAAGGTGTTAGTGAGAAACGATGACCGCGCTACCCCCACTTTGTTTGTTAACGCCATTTCCATTGTTTCCGATAAGGGTAGGGTAGTTGAGAAAAAGGACATTGAGACTGCCAAGAGCAGCAAGAATAGTAAGGACAAGGATGAGGTTCAGACTGATGATAAACCCAAAATCATTGAACAATACCTTAAGCATGGGATCAATAAAAAAAACAATTGTTAACCAGGTGAACAGCTTTAGGTATAATGATGCTCTTAGGAAAGCCCTCTTAGGTGAGATAAAAGAGGAAGAATATGACACCATGCCTATGGGACCTTTGTACGAGGCAATTCTAAGGAAACCAATAACTAAGAAACAAGAGATTTCCGGGAAATTCATAATACCATGTAACATTGGTGACTTAGAGAATATAAAATCCTTATCCAATCAGGGATCCGATGTAAACATAATGCCGCTATCAGTCTATAGCAAGTTGACTAAGGAAGAGCCAACAAAGACCAATCTTAGACTTTCATTGGCGAATCGTTCATATGTTTATCCCTTAGGAATAGCAGAGGATGTTTTAATTGAGGTTGCAAGTGTTATCTATCCGGTGGACTTTGCAATTGTAGACATTGAGGAAGATAAACACATGCCATTAATCCTTGGAACACCTTTCCTGGCCACCGCCAAGGCAACCATCAAATGAAGTGCGGGTGTCATGATACTCAAAAGTGGCAAAGAAAAAGTTAGGATACCTATTGCTCCAAGATATCCTTTGAAGATTAAGGAGAAGATAAAGAATAAGAATTCGCGGGTCTCCAATAATGTTGTTAAGAAGAAAATTGTTGAATAGGAAAAAAGGATTAGAGATTTTGTGAGTGAGGGAATGGATTCGAAATTGTGGAAACATGATAAAAACATAGGGTACAACTACACCACGGAAACACTCCCTAAAAAAGAATTTTTGAAAGGAGACAAGGTGCTTTTGTATAGATCAAAATTAAAAGCATTACGAGGCAAGAATAGACCAAAATGGTTTGGTCCCTATACGGTGAAGGAGACAAAAATAAGTAGTAAAACCATTATCATATTAGACGATGATGGGAGGGAGTTAACGGTAAGCATACAATGTATACGACCCTATGATGAACGCTTACTGAATGAAGAAGATGACAATAAGGAAGTCACGTAGGAGCACGAATTCGAGTCTAGCCACAAGACTCATAAATAAAGAAAAGCACTTCGTGGGAGGCAACCCATGCTTAATTGTTTGCTTGTTTTGTGTCGTATATCTTCTTCGTTGTTGTTTATTCTCATGTTTGAATTTGTGGAATGCTTTATTTTGTCTTTAACCTCGTCTTAATTACATATAAAGGTATTTTACAAAAAGATAAGTATAGGGAATATCACATACGTTTTTAAAGAACATGAACATGAGAATTACAATTAGTGAAATTGATATATATGTGTGTTTGTTAGAGTCAAATGCTTGTATCGAGTCATAATGGATGTTTTGCAGGAATTTTTCCAGGTTTTAAAGATGTAATTTTTCTAGAATTTTTCCAGAAAAATACAGCAGACCAGTTTCTATCAAGACAACCTGACGGCGTCAGGATTAAAGCCTGACGACGTCAGGCTATGCAAAAATAGTTTATCAATTTTTTGTTTTCTATGCTACTTATAAAATTTTGGAAATTACCAGGTATTAATTTTCCAGAAAAACTGCAAACATCCATTCCACAAGTATTATAGCTTACTTGCTTTCTAGTGTAGTTGTGTCATATATAGTTTTACCGCCGATTTTACGCGAAGGTTTCGTCTGTTTAATTATAAGTGTGCAGGTTATAAGCAAGAAGAAGAAACACAAAATTGGATGGAGCTTCTCACTCATACATTCTTCTTGGAAAAGAATTTAACCGCAACTTCACACGGATCCTACCGAGCTAATCCGGGGAGTACTAGTTTCTTTTCCTTACTTACCTTCCTTTATCATAACTTTGATACTTTCGGGAAACATTGGAGACAATGTTCAGTTTAAGTGTAGGGAGGGAGAATAAAACGGGAACTTAGAAACTATTCACTCACTTGATTATTTGTCTTGTCCTTGGTAATTTGTGTAATAAACTATGAGAAATATTCGTTTGGGCAATTTTAGCACCAAGTTTAAATTTTTTTATGACATGTACGAGCTAAACTTTAGTCTTAATAAAGCGTCTCATGGATAGGAGTTATATGACTAACACAAAGCCGTATACCACTCAAATTCCACCCCAAAAATGTGAGGTTCACCCCTAGATCTTTAAGAATAAAAGCATTCACCTTTAATGCTTAGAGAGTGTACCGGTAGTATAATAAGTTCTAGAACTTGTTTTGTGATGCATTCCGAGATCGCTAGTGAGACTACACTTGTGTAGTTAGGAATAACTAAATGAAAAGAGGCATTAGGATAACCCTTGTTTGAAACTTGTATCATAATTACTTCTTCCACATCGGTCGAGTAATTACCCCACACCCTTGCGATGTACTCATCTTTAGTACACGATACCCCTAGTTAACCCCTTAGAGCCTATCCTTTTCGCGGTTCTCGTGATGTTTTGGTTTTTCAGAATATCAATGAAGAGCATTGTTTACAATCCACCCCCAAATGTACATTGATTCAGTGCCAAAACACGTCAAGCTTACTCACACAAGTTAGCCACTTGTGAATGACTAACCGTAAGAAAGTTAAAACGGTTCAGACACTGATTTGTTGATAATGAAGGCTTAGGGGTTATGTGTGTGGATAAAACCTCAATATCGATATCAAAAGTAATCACGAAGATAGATTCAAATTCCTTTAGGAAAAAGAATAATAAATCAAATCCCGTGTGTGATTGTGTATACGGATTAGTCAACCCGAATCGTTTCCCAACGAGGCGTGAATTGCCAACGTCGTTCTTGGTTTGGAATTTAATGCTCGATGTTTTGAATTAATGATTTGATTTTATTAAACTACGGGGATGGGGAAAGTAATTAAGGAAATCTAAACTACGGGAAATCCTAAGTGCGAATTAACTAAAACGAAATTAACGAAACGTAATAAAAATGCAACTATGTCTAAATTATATCCTAAAAATGCCTAAAACTACTTTTACTCTAAAAATGATATTTGAAAACTATTTTAGAATTAAAACTATTTTTTTGGATTTTTCTGGATTTAATTTGAATTAAAAACTAAATTTTAACTTTTAAATCTAATTTATAATACTAAAAATTATGAAAAAGAGAGGGAAAATTATGAAACTATTTTCTAAAAATCTAAAATACCATAAAAGAATTTTCAAAACTATTTTTTTTATTTTTCTGATTATTTTTTCTATTTTCTACAAATTTAAACTATTTAAATCTAATTAATATTGTGAAAAATACCAAATAAAAGTGAAAAAAATAAGGAAAAATATTTTTTATGCTTTTTATATTTTTCTTAAACTGAGAAAATTGAAAAATTATTTTTTGGAACTTTTTCTTAATTATTTGCAATAAAAGCTATTTAAAAATGCCTAAAAACTGTTTTTAATTAAGAAAAATAGTAAACAGTAACTAAAAATTATGAAAAATTCAGGAAAATTCTAAATTATTATTCTAAATCTATGAAAAATATCAAACACTATGCTTATGTGTAAGAAAAGAGAGCTGTAGTGCAAACTGATTATGAATAAGCTACTTAAGATAAGCTAATGAGTGAAACAAACAACCACACTGCAACTGAAGCTAGATTATGCTAGAATAAGCTAATTGCAACTAATTACACCTAATCCTAACAAGCTACAAGTTCTGCTTAATGATTAAAGCAAACTGCCTAACTAAGCAAATTAGCTTCTAACCCCTACTGTTTTAGCTTGTGCACAGGCTTATTTAATAAGCCAAACTAAAAATCAATTATGCAGTCCTAAAAACCACCTGGCAAGCTACAACTAGACCAATTTTAAGCTTCTAACTCTTTGAAATGAGCACTGTGCAATGTCTGCAATATTTGCAAAAATCTGGTTTACACATGTTTTGACTTTTTGAAAACAGTGATGAATTTGACCAAAGTGAATTTTGATCCAAAGTAGTGAACTGATTTTGATGTTATAAGCTTAAACAAAATTGTATTTAGCAATTCCAATGTTATTTGAACCTAAATCAAACTTCTGATCTAGAACAAATCCAACAGATGCACAAACTATCACTGATCTAAGGTACTATGACTATTTGATGAATAATTGCTATAACTAAGACTTGAAATCACTTACAATTACCTAAATGAGCATGTATCCACTACCTAGATCTGATTAACCAACCTCTACCACAGATTTACCAGCTAATCCAAACACTACTGTTTAACTAATAATGTGAACTAAAAACATATTAGGACTAGATTATGCTAAACTGACATTAAACAAAGATCAATTACTACAGATTATAACTAACTACTCATATGTAAACAACAAATTCAGAAGATAATGTATAGAAACAGATTTAAGAACTTACAAATCTCCTAGCCACTATGGCTTGCAACAATGAAACAGTGAACCTCTATCCTATTAAACCCCTAACCTACTCAAATTCCAGCTCAAATTTAACCCAAATCCAGCTTCTGCATCATCCCAATCCAATCAAACACCAGCAGAACTTCATTTCTACAAATAGTTGACTATTGTTGACTTATTTCTATTTTTGAAGTGAATTGAGATTTGGTTGAAATTAAGCTCACTATAAGCTATCAAAAGCTTGAATGAACCTTTATGAAACAGTAGCTAAGTTTGGATCAATCCATAGAGCAGATTGATATGATTTTTTTATTTTTCAATGATTTTATCTGATTTTTTGTATTTTTGAGTTTTTGAAGAAATAAGCTAGAAACAGATGTATACTAATGAAATAAGCAAATAACTAAGAGATTAAGCAGTTTTAAATCATAAAAACTTAAACAAATATTTTGAAAATTAAAAACTAAATTTTATTAATATGAGAAATTGAGTACAAAATAGGAATTACAAATGCTTAATAAAACTTAAAACATGAAAATGACATTAAAACTAACTATGCTACTGAAATTTAGAGAGAAGGAAAGATACATCAATGTGAACGAAATGAGGTCTTATTTATAGCTAAACTTGAGGTCTTGAGGCTCTTGGAAAGATCTAGAAGTCTGAAATTTGTGCTTCTTTGAGTTGTTTTCATCCCTTGGATCATCATACACGTATCCCACTTGATATCAACCCTTGGATTAGATCTTACACGCATCTTCGACCAATGAGAAGGCAGAGATAGGAATGTTGCACGCGGATTGATGACCTGTCATTCCCCATGTGTCAGGTGGTGTCAGGGAAAGTACAAAAGTACCCTTAATCGCTGTTAATTTGACCAATTGACCAAGGGGTAACTTAGGGTTCATGCACTAGCAGTTTTGGGGGTAAATTGGGCGCGGGTAAGTTTTTTATTATATTTTGATTGGGTTGACTGGGGTAAAAGGGCGTTGACTCGGGTTAAAGACCGGGTAATGGTGGGTATCCGGGTTAATATAGTGGGCGGGGTTTGGTTTGGATTGGACCCGGGTATTGTTTTTGGGTTTGGGCCGTGAGATTTGGATTGGACTTAGGATAATATATTTGTAACTATTAAGTATACCAAGGACCAAATGTGTAAAAGCTGAAACTTTAGGGACCAAACTGTACTTTCTGAAAATCTTTATCAAGGGCCAATCTTGTCAATCTCAAATAATCCAAGGGCTGATCTTGTAAATTCTAAAACTTGAAGGATCATTTTTGCCAAATACTCAAAGCTCAAGGACTAATTTTGACATTTCTTCAAACTTGACTGTAACTTCTAAAAATCATCTTCATAGAATAAAATCTTCCAAAATGCACAATCCCGACCTTCCGGCTCAGCTCAAACTCTCTTGATCTCTCGTGCTCGGATTTACGTCTGATTTGGTTCCTTTTTGTGTGTTTTTACATATCCGTACCTGCACAAGCACAAACTCAAGAAAACCACAAATATTAGCAATAAACGGCTCTTTCTTGGTTGTTTTGGGTCAGATTTACTAATGTAAAGATATGTGTTTAAGCACATATCAAAATACCCCAGACGAGATCATTGTCGTGTCCTCATGCAATGCAATCAACTCACGCTTATAAAACCAAGGATTTCAATCTCTTTCTACTAAACCTATGAAGAAGTAGCAAAGATTCCTCAAAAGAGATTAAGAACCCTAAATTCTAAAAGCGCCCCGTTTACCTTTTTAATTCACATGTATAGATATTACGGTTAAGCACATTCCGATTATGAATGACGGTTTGTTGAACTTTCATGTCGATCAATAACTCCAACATTTTTCAAACGACACGTTAGGATCACAGAGTAGAAAACACAACACAGCGTGAAGTGACCATACGGATAGAATACATCGTCCCTGATTTTTCACAAGTCCCAAACTAAGCGTAAAACCGAAATCATTGTTAAATATGATTCTAGATGCTAACACTACCCATGGAAGTTACTTGTGTAATTACCTTTTGCTCCCATTTTCCTATTTTCCTCTAGATTTTTTTTATTTTTGTGAGAATTGAATTTCTTCAAGTTTCTCGTTTCGATAACTTTTATTCCGATAAAGATATGAAGCTAAGTCGATAATTAGTTATCCGCCTTCTCTCAAGAACCATTGTCGTAAAAATGAGGTCCACATCAAGGAATTTTTATTCACTTATACTTTTGATTTTTTCATCATTTTTCATTTTTTCATTTTTTTTTTTTTTTTTTTTTTTTTTTTTTTTTTTTTTTTTTTTTTAACTTATACTTTTACTTATATGAGCTATGAACTACGGAGCTTCACGGGGTAATTCCAAGACTATAGGCTTCATGAAATGAGGATCCCGGCTGGCTAGGCTAAGACCTCACTCAATCCCGGCTAAAGATCCAAGGGTCCGATCTCGACACCGCAGCTCACAACTTTACTTATTACTTTTCACTTATCACTGATTGCTTATTTATTACGGATCCTTGATGTGTACCCAATTTTTAAAACAAAGATTCTTTTAAGAAGATAAAGAACTAACTATCGCCAAAAACTCAACATCTCTAATTATTATTAGACATATATGGGGTGAAACAATTTTGTGGGAACAAAAAGCCATAAGTACCTTCGATGGGCTCTAAAGAGAACCAACTACTCCACGTTTAGCATCTAAACTCATAAGTAACTCTATCATTTCTCGATCTCTGCAAATTTAAAATCCCAAATAATGAGATCCGCGGATGCTTAGCCGATAATTAAATTATCTATGGTTAAGGGAACAAGCTAGGGCTCAACACGCCCGGTCAAGTCAGAATTCTATTCCTACTCTCACCAGCGGAAAGTCAACAAGGTGTCAAAACATATATTAACTTAGCAAATGCTTCGTCTAATGAAATAAAGTCATGCATATTTAAAGTCACTCAGGGAAACTTGCAAATTCTTGGCCTTGTGAGCTAGAATTCGCATTTTATAGCTTCTTGTCTAAGAGACTAGCAAACTTTTCAATCAAAAAGACTTAACAAAAGCTTACAAAAATTTTAAATTTTTCACATTTTTGCACAATTTTTTCATTTTCTAAGGAAAAACGGGGTTGCGAGAGTATACGACGAAAATAAGCAAGTGCGGTCAAATCAAATCGAAGATTACCCACCCCAGACTAAAACGAAACATTGTCCTCAATGTTTAAGGGCAAGGGTATCACGAAAATCTAAAAGCCGTTTATTAAGTATGCTAGAAGATAAACGTTAGTCGATAAGATTAGGATATCGGATTTCCATCAGCATCGATCATGAAACTCGAGTGGAGAAAAGACAAACTTCGAGCACGAGAGTCTTCATATCGGGAACATCCTAAACACAACATCACAAACAACCAAACACGAGAAATCGAAGAGGCAGACCCCTTCACGTCACTTATTAGAAAATAGAAAGAAGACAGAGATAAGCAGGGGTGCCTCCCACGAAGCGCTACTGTTTTTCTTCACCGAGTCGCTAGCCTGACTCGTCCCCGAATTCATTTGTCCTTGGGGAAGAAAGTGGTAGAGATACCAGGGTAAAAAACGGTGTCCTCATTCCCAAAGGAATGAGACTGGGTGGGTTGGGAGGGAAAGAAAGTGTCGGGCTCAAGCACATATAGGTTAAATCCTCCCGAACTCACAAAAGGTTTTTCAAGAAAGATTGATCCATCATCCGGTGGTTTTGCGGGCGGACGAAGGAATGACGGATCACAAAAAGAATACTCCATAGACGAAGGGAGTCCATGGTACAGAAAAGTGTTACTTGAAGGTTCATCAACGAAGGCATCCAAGAAAGGATCTTTTTTTCGGTTAACTTTTGTTTTATGAATGTCCTCTCCGAAGAGTATCCCAGGGTTAAAAATCTTGTCCTCGGAGAGGAAGGAAATCAAAGTATCATCTATGTGAAAATCCTCACGAGGAGAGGAATCACTCTCGGATAAAAAATAATGTTGGACCTCAGGATCAACAAGTTCATCTGTCGAAAACTTTACTTCCTTTTCTTTCTTCGGGAAAAACGTATCATAGTATTCTTCTTCATTCTCAGAGAAAATCGAGTCGGTAGGAGCAAGTTCATCGGTGAACTCCTCGCTTTCTTCGTCAAAGAGTTGATTTTCAAAATTTTGATTATATTCAGAATCGAATTCAAACAAGGGATTTGTGAATGTCGTTTTGAAAGATTCTGGATTGAAAGATGTCTCAGAAGAAGTT
Source organism: Chrysanthemum seticuspe (assembly GCA_019973895.1). Classification (NCBI taxonomy): domain Eukaryota; kingdom Viridiplantae; phylum Streptophyta; class Magnoliopsida; order Asterales; family Asteraceae; genus Chrysanthemum; species Chrysanthemum seticuspe. Next base: position 114,744,410 of record BPTQ01000005.1, read on the forward strand.
TCCATAATTTCAGAAGAAGGAGTGGGATTGCCACTCAAAGGAAGGTTGATTTTCTTAGAAATCGGAGGTGGGACAAGTGGTGTGCTCTTAGAGCTAGCAGTTTCCACCACTACCGTTGAAGTCTCCTTTTCTTGTTTCTCTTTCCGTTCAGCTCGTATTGTCGACATACTCTTAATCGTAAACCTTGAAAGATCAATTCGAGAAGGTTTAGGTTTAACTTTCTCAACATCATCCGGATCATCCGGAGGGGGGTAAGAAGATGGCTCGTTATATAACAATTTTTCAAGAAAAAGAATGTCCCCCTCCGGGTCAAAAGTAGCATCATCAATCTCAACGGGAACTGAATCATCATTAAGAAAGGCCTCGATCTCTTCCCAAATAGGGTCACTTTCCGTAGTGAGAGACGGGAAAGAGTCGGTCATAATCGGATTAAACGGTAAAGTGGGATTGCCACTTTCTTCAGAGAAATCAATCACACCGATGCTATGAATCGAATGGTCATCGGGTGGAGGTTTTGACGTTTGTTCGGCATAAAACACAATTTTTTCATTTCCTTTTCTGATCGTTAACGTTCCTTGGTAATGATCCACAAGGACTTTCGCGGTTCTCAAGAATGGTCTTCCAAGAGTGAGAGGGACTCGGGTATCAACCTCTATATCAACGACGGCGAAATCCACGGGAAAATGGAACTCATCTACTCGTACCATAACATCATTGACTACACCAACCGTGTGAGCAATTGTTCGATTAGCTAATTCGATAGTCATATGAGTCGGTATAAGAGTCTTCAATCCAAGCTTATGATATATCGCAAGAGGCATGAGACTTATGCTTGCACCTGAATTGGTCAAGGCATTATATTCCTCAGTATCATTCAAAGAGCAAGGAAGGAGAAATTTCCCGGGATCACCAAGCTTCTCGGGAGCTTGGTTTGAGGAAGAATCAAACGGTGTAGGCTCAAGTGAAATCTTTGAAATTTGTTCCAATTTCTTTTCATAAATCATGTCAGCAGCTTTGATCATATCAGTAGTGAGTTTAAACTTTGTTCCAGAAACAACTTTCATTTTGTCTAATCGTGATTGAATCGATTTGCACGGTGTAAGATTAGAACTTGGTGTTATGACGGAGATAGAAGGAACTTGGGCAACCAGAGGTTGGACGTATTTGGCTTTTCCATTATCAAGAGGAATTACCGGGTCCTTTGTCACCTCGGTCTCTCGTGCTACATTCCTCACCGGAGAAGAAATAGTCATCGAGGGCCCATTATCTCGAATGGTTACGGATTTCATTTCTCCCTTCGGGTTTGGAATCGTGTTACTTGGGAGAGAACCGGAACTCGAGGGTTGACTTATTTGACACAAAACAACATTTAACATATTCGCAAGTTTATTTTGCGAAGCATCCAATTTGTTGTTCTGAAGTCGAATTTCGTTCTTAAACTCATTGCTTTGTCTAGTTAACGATGATTGAAACTCATTTCTCAAACTTGAAATCTGGGTTCTCATGGTTTGGATGGTAGCATTATTGTTCTGAACGTAATTCGAGAATTCATTAGAAGGCAAAGGTGAAGCTTGATAGCTTGGATTGTAGTTAACTCCTTGGTTCTGGTATTGATTTGGTGGGGCTTTGAATTGGTTTTGAACATTTGGTCCACGAACTTGATGCTGATTAAAACGATTCTGATTGTTCGATGGAGAAAATCCCGGAGGTCCCATTTGATTACTAACACGAGGGTTTGTTTCAACTTGAGGACGATATTGGTTACCTCCGGTTACGGCATTAGCATCGAAAGGATTGCCATCGGTGGCGGTACAATTGTAGTAGGCATGCGGGCCACCACAAGTAGTACAAGTCGTTTCCACCGCTTTGACTTGAGCGGGTGGAGAAGAATTAATCTTAACCAAAGCCTGAATCATATCCGTAAGCTTTTCAATCTTAGCATCGGTGCTAGACGTATTTCCGTAAGACGAGGACGATGGTGTAGCACTCACTCGAGCAGCAACTGATTTGCTACGTGAAGCACGAACTTTAGATTTGTTCTCAATAATGGACAAGGCATCTCTCGTTGATCGGGTCAACAAATTACCACCCGCGGCGGCATTGAGAGAGTCTTGATCAGTCTCATTCAAACCATTATAAAACGTATCAAGTTGGTGTAACTCAGAAAAACCATGATGGGGACATTGCCTAAGCAAATCTTTGAATCGGTCCCATGCCTCACTAAATGATTCATCAAATCTTTGTGTGAATTTTGTTATTTCATTTTTTAGGCTTGTTGTTTTAGACGGTGGGAAGAATTCGTTCACGAATTTTGATACTAAATTCTCCCATGTGGTTATCGATCGAGGGGGTAGTTTTTCGAGCCAAATCCGGGCGGCCCCCTCGAGTGAAAATGGAAAGAGTAGTAGCTTGATAGCCTCTTCCGGAACGTTACGGTACTTGATCGTAGACGTGAGCTTGTTAAACCGTCGGATATGAGAGTGAGGATCGTCCCTCTCAAATCCGTAAAATTGGCTCGATGATACCAAGTTGATCAAGCCGTGTTTAAGCTCAAAGTTATCGGCAACGATTGCCGGGACGACGATGGCTTCTCCATAACCCTCGGTGGGTGCCTGGAGTTGCTCTAGCATGGATCGGTTGTCCTCCGCCATTTCGACGATGGGCGGAGTCTGATTAGTTCGAATCTCGGGTTCGACTAATTGAGCACGTCTATTTCGCCTTCTCGGAATTGTAGCGGTTTCAAGTATCGGTCTGTGGTTATTAGAACGAGTGCGCATGCACTTTCAAAAACCAAGGCAATTAAAAGAGAACGGTATTCGAAAACACAGTGAACTTAACCAATAATCCCAAGTGAATAAATCACCTCTACAAGACAAACGCACAAGCGAGCGGAGAAGCTTTGTAGGTCAGCGCGAAGCTTATTAAAAACCCGCTTCTTTTCAGCCGCAATTTAATGTCAGGCCGTCCTTATACCCACCAAACAGTTTGTTTATCCGATAGAAGTAAATCAATTCACAAGTGACACAAAGGCAAGTTTTTGATCTTTGGTTCGGGAACTTATAATGATAACACCTCCGTTGAGAATGTTATATAATTGGTGTCTTCTATTTATTAGCAAAAACACAAGAGAAAATCTTTTTGTATTTTTAATATGATATATATATATATACAAAAGAAAAAGGAAAATATTTTTTACTTTTTTATTTTATAGAAAAATAGTAACTTCACGAATGAAGGATCTCGAGTCACTAATCGTCAAACCTCAAATGATATTGTCGTGACACAACCTCCCCGGCAGCGACGCCAAAATTTGATTCAGTGCCAAAACACGTCAAGCTTACTCACACAAGCTAGCCACTTGTGAATGACTAACCGTAAGAAACTTAAAACGGTTCAGACACTGATTTGTTGATAATGAAGGCTTAGGGGTTATGTGTGTGGATAAAACCTCAATATCGATATCAAAAGTAATCACGAAGATAGATTCAAATTCCTTTAGGAAAAAGAATAATAAATCAAATCCCGTGTGTGATTGTGTATGTAAAACCCGAAAAATCTAAAACCTATATAAGACTAAAATACCCTTGGAACCAAGAATAATAAAATACGTAAATTACATTATAATAAATTACGAAATAAAAAAACCTAATAAATAAACGTAACGAATATAATTTCGTGAACGACTTTGGTACGACGAAGGACGTAAATGTTTCGCTAATAAGTTGGGCCGTTTGTTTGTTTAATGGACTCGGGTCTTTTGTTTTTGTTTTGCGCCAAGCCGAAGCCCAAGAGGGTGTTTGTTTGTGTTCGTGTGAGCCAAGGAGGGGCCGAAGCCCATGTGGTGTTTATGTGTGTGTTCGGTTGGACCCAAGCCAACCCAAACCCAATCACTTTCCTATTCTAACTCAAATACTACAACTATAAATACATTACATAATCATTAAATTGAAACCCTAGTTTTGCTTTGCCTTTTCTTTTCTTCTTGCTCGGCCGAGAGTTCCCAACACACCTTTGGTGTCGATTTTTCTTATTCAAGTGAAGGTATAACATTTATTCATCTTCCTTCTAACGTATTATGCATGTATATGTCGAGATATACTTTGTTTAGTCGCGTTGTTTTCTTTTTGTTTGTGGCCGAGAGATGCTAACCAAAGAAACAAGGAAACCCTAATTTATTTTAACTTATAATTAATAAGGAACGTGTAAAGTGATAAGTAATATTGAATCGGGTCATGTATATGTTGAGTTAATGTAAGCCGAGACATGCATGAGTTGGACCGAGGCATGCATGAGTTTCGAATGGGGTTTAAAACATATTAACTTGTATACGAAACATGTTTAAATGAGCTAGGTCTTGTGTAAAACATGCTAGCCGAAACCCTAGGTGAACCGAGTACATATGTACATGAGATTTAGACGTGTAATTAATGAGTAAGAGTACGTAAACATAAACCCTAGTTTATTATGTAAAGCGTATGAAGTATACTAAACCCTAATAACTTATGGTCACATGAAATCATAAATGTGTATGATAAAGTGTAAAAGTAAAGAAGGTTATTAATTACGTATTAGGTTAAGTAACGAGTCATTAAGACGTAACATGTAAAGTGAATGCATATTAATGAGAATTAAAGAGTAAGAAACCCTAGAACGTAAATGAGAGTATATTAGGGTTTGAGCTAAATATAGTAAGTGTTATTTCATGTGTGAGTTATAACTTATTAAACTATTTTCACATTTAATCATAGACTTTATCAAATGATATAACGAACCCTAATCTACAACATTAATTATAAAATACTTAAGACTTATTAATAAAATCCTAAAAGTATGAAGATCATTAAAGTATGAATACCAAATATTAAAAGATCATTTTGACGATTATGGAATCATTAATAACTTGGACGACCGTTAATGTCTATAGGTTCTGTGAAGAGGGAGTAATCCTTTGTTTTCGTCTTTCTGCTTTTCGATCTTTGCGTTGGAATAAGGTACAGATATTCTGACCTTTTCAGTAAAGGTTTCTCTTAATGTTTTCTTTCGTATTAGGTTTTCCTAAGCCTTTGCTATGAATCCCAAATCTGATTTGTTTGAGCTATTGCTTATCTGAACTTTGATTTCTGAATTATGAAACATCTGATTTTGAACTATCTGATATGAAAACTATGATTTTGGAAACAAGAATGATTTTCTGATAAATATGATCTGTGTCAGTTATGACATTCTGATTTGACCTAAGATAGTTTGACACCCGAGCCAAATATTTAACTAGTCATGGGGGTTCCATGTCCGTATCAGTGATGCACCTCTGATATGACTCTAGGGCAGTAGAGTGATGTTCTGCCACGTCTCTGGATGGTGAAGCATATTTGTGAATATGTAGGAAGGGGCGTATGGATGCATCCTAGATCTGTTATATGTTATCTGTTATATGTTATCTGATGATTGATGCTGCGTGCGTGCACGTCCTTCATAACTCTGGTAGGTCTCCCCTACAAATGTTGCCTTGTGTGAATATGAATATGATCTGATATAAGTTCTGGGCTCGTGGTAGTTGACTATAAACTTTATTCGAAATTATGACTTATGCTTTGAAAATGATAAAGATTTTGTTATTGCTCATTCACTTTATTTCATATCCGTTATCGTTTAGTATTCGCTTTTGCTTTCATATCTGTTCACTGGGCTTTTGAAGCTCAGCCGCACTTTTCTTTTCTTCCACGGCAGGTATCTAAGCATTGGAAGCTGGGTTGCTTTGGGATGAGTGCTTGAGTGGACTTACCTTAGAGATTTTAGCTTTGATTTCTTATGATGCCATTTAGACTTATTTATTTCGGATATTATGTTCGAAGTTTATTTCGTTTCCGCTGGGACCTATGTATTGAAGTCTTTTGACTTGGATTTTTCCGCATTTATGTTAAGACTTTCTTTTGGTTATGAATGTTTTGCTTTGATATGACACCATTACTTGTGATTCCTTTACCCTTGGCGAGTCGGGGCGTTACAATTTATGGCATCAGAGCCCAGGTTTACGACTTGTAGTCAGGACCTGTGAACATAAGAACCTTAAGTTATCCCTTAGAATTAAGATTTGACCTGTGAGGATTGGGTAGATTTAGGTTTCCTTCTGCGAACTTCCATTTCGTATCTCATCTTTGTTCATTTTGCTAATCGTTTGAATATCGTTTAGATGGTTCGAACTCGTACTACTGGTGGCGCGGATGGAGACGATGATGCGGTTAACATGGATGCTGCGATTGCGAATGCTCTCAACTCTCTTTTCCCTGGTTTGACTACACCTGAGATGATGGAACAGGTGATCAACAATATTCGGAATCAGACTGGTGAACCTTCGGGAAGCGGTGGAGGTGCTCAACCCGTCGGCATACATACTTGGCTCGAGCGTTTCGGTAAGCTCAAGCCTCTTTCTTTTAGCACTGCTGCTACTCCCACTGAAGCTGAGGACTGGATCACTCATGTTGAGAAGCTGTTTGAAGTACTGGGTTGTGGAGATGGATTTAAGACTCGTTTAGCTGCATTCAAATTGGAAGGTGATGCTTTGAATTGGTGGAAAGCATTGAAACAAGCACGAGGAGGAGATGCTTTCGCTGTTACTTGTACTTGGGCGGAGTTTCGGACTATCTTCTATAACCGTTACTTCCCTGATGCTGAACAGCAAAGGTATGAGAGGGATTATCAGGCGATCTACCAGTTTGATAATGAGAACTCCAATGAGTACATGAGTAGGTTTATGAGGTTGGTAAGCTTTGTTGGAGCGATTGCTGGAGATGGTAGGCGCCAAGCTAAGCATTTCAAATGGGGACTGAAGAAGTGGGTGTTGGACCGACTGCTTAACACTGACTATGAGGATGTGTCAGCCTGCAATGATGCAGCTCGTAACATTGAGATCTTTCATGAGGGTTCAGGTTACAACAAGCGTAATTGCGATGGTGATCGGATTCAAGGTAGGACTCAAAGTAATGAGTATAAGGGAAATACTGGCAGGAGTTATGATTCGAGGGGACAAGGGGATAAGAGTTATGATCAGCGGGGTCAGTCGGGAAGGAATGTGGACTCTAGGCGCCCTGAGGCAAGGGGTCAGGATAGCAGAGCTGCTGGTAAGAATGGAAATGATCGTCAGAATCAGGGTAACAATAACCAGCGTTACAACAAAGATCAGCCGACTCGAGGATCGAATCAGGGTCGTGCTTCAGGATCTTCTGGTCAGCAAAGGACAGCTGAAGTTTTGCCTCCCCCACCTATCTGTACTACTTGTGGAAAGGCTCATCCGGGACCGTGTTTCAAGGCCACTGGTGGATGTTTCTCTTGTGGTTCTACTACTCACAAGATCAAGGATTGCCCTAAGAGGAAGCCGGCGATTCCTGGAAACTATACCAAGCCGCCACCTACTACTGGACGTGTCTATGCTACTACTCGGAATCAGGCGGAGCATACTTCAGGTACCATTACGGGAACTCTTTTCATTGATGATTATTCTGTCTTCGTTTTATTTGACACCGGCGCCACACACTCCATCATATCTGTCACATGTGCTAAGAAACTTAATATGAAGCCACAACCACTAACGAATCACTTATCGATATCTACACCTATGAAAAACCACATGATCATTGATCATAAATACGTTAAGTGTCCTCTTCGTTTTGATGATCGTATTCGCCATGCACATCTGTATCCTCTCGATATGGTCGACTTTGATATCATTCTAGGCATGGATTGGTTGGCTTATCATAGAGCTTCCATCGACTGCTATGCTAGAACTGTGATCTTTGGAGACGTAAAACATCCTAAATTCGTTTATTATGGTTCTAAACCACTCAAATCTGTTAAGTTCATTTCTGCTATGAAGGCACGTACCATGATTGCTCATGGGTGTCAAGGTTTTCTAGCATCTGTTAAGGACACATCTTTGGAGAGTCCTAACATTGAAAATCTTTCCGTTGTTTGTGAATTCACTGACGTTTTTCCCGATGAACTCCCTGGACTTCCTCCAGCTCGAGAAGTTGAGTTTAGTATCGAGTTAATTCCTGGTGCTAAACCGATTTCGAAAGCTCCGTATCGTATGGCACCTGTAGAACTGAAGGAGTTGAAGGAACAGCTGCAAGAGATGATAGATAATGGATTCATTCGACCTAGTGTTTCTCCATGGGGTGCACCTGTGTTGTTTGTGAAGAAGAAGGATGGAAGTATGCGTTTATGTATCGACTACCGTGAACTCAACCGTATTACTATTCGGAACCGTTACCCTCTCCCACGCATAGACGATTTGTTTGATCAACTGCAAGGAGCTAAGTTCTTTTCTAAGATTGATCTGAGGTCTGGTTATCATCAACTACGTGTGAAGGAACAAGATGTTCCTAAGACCGCGTTTCGTACCAGATATGGTCATTATGAGTTTCTCGTTATGCCTTTTGGTTTGACGAATGCGCCTGCTGTGTTTATGGACCTGATGAATCGTGTTTTCCATGAGTTTCTCGATAAGTTCGTTATTGTTTTCATCGACGACATTTTGGTTTACTCTAAGTCTGAAGAGGAGCATGAGCAACATCTCCGGATAGTTTTGGAGATTTTGAGAAAGAAGAAGTTGTACGCCAAATTCTCGAAGTGTGAATTTTGGTTAGGACAAGTCGCTTTCCTTGGTCATATCGTATCAGCTGATGGTATAACCATGGATCCGTCTAAGGTTGAGGCTATTACTAAGTGGCCGAGACCTACGACAGTGACTGAGGTCAGGAGTTTTCTAGGACTTGCTGGATACTATCGACGTTTTGTTGAAGGTTTCTCTCGTTTAGCTTTGCCATTAACCCAATTGATGAGGAAAGGTGAAAAATTCGTGTGGACGGATGAAAGAGAAAAGAGTTTTGAAGAGTTGAAACGGAGATTGGTTTCCGCTCCTATTTTGACTCTTCCATCTGGTTCTGGAGGATATCAAATCTATAGCGATGCATCTAAGAAAGGATTGGGCTGTGTCTTGATGCAACATGGTAAGGTGATAGCTTACGCTTCAAGACAACTGAAACCTTATGAAGAGAATTACCCAACTCATGATCTTGAGTTAGCTGCTGTGGTGTTCGCGTTGAAGATCTGGAGACATTACTTGTATGGAGAGACGTGTGATATTTTCACCGACCATAAGAGTCTCAAGTATATTTTCACTCAAAAGGAACTCAATATGAGACAAAGAAGATGGTTAGAACTTCTTAAGGATTATGACACTAACATTCAGTACCATCCTGGTAAGGCTAATGTAGTTGCTGACGCACTTAGCCGGAAATCAGGTATGATTGCAAGCATTGAGATTGAGCCTAGGATCATTCGTGACTTAGAACGTTTGGAGGTTGAGTTGTGCGAACGAGGTTCTGGTGGATACTGGGCTAGTATGAAGGTGGAGTCGAACCTTATACTGCAAATTAAGGAAGCTCAGAAAGATGACGGCGAGCTGTGGGCCGTAGCTCAGAATGTTGAAGAAGGTAAGCAGACGGAGTTTAAGGTTGATAACGGTGGGATTGTATGGTATGAAGATAGGCTTTGCGTTCCCAATGATCAAGTACTTCGTGAGAAAGTTATGACTGAAGCTCATAGTTCTCCTTTCACTATTCATCCTGGTTCTACCAAGATGTATAGGGATTTGAAACAGTATTTCTGGTGGAACGGCATGAAGCAAGATGTAGCGACGTTTGTGTCGAAGTGTATGATTTGTCAGCAAGTGAAGATCGAACATCAAAGAGCTAGTGGACTGTTACAACCATTGGATATTCCGACATGGAAGTGGGATAAGATATCTATGGACTTTGTGACTGGACTACCTCTTACTAAGAAGAAGCATGATGCGATTTGGGTGGTTGTTGATCGACTAACCAAATCAGCTCATTTCTTACCAATCAGGAAGGATTATGGTATTGGCAGATTGTCAGAGATTTTTCAGCAAGAGATAGTTAGACTTCATGGTACTCCGACGGCTATTGTGTCAGATAGGGATCCGCATTTTACTTCTCGTTTCTGGAAGGGTTTGCAAAAAGCTTGGGGTACTCGACTTAATTTTAGTACGGCTTTTCATCCTCAAACAGATGGTCAGTCAGAGAGGACTATTCAGACCTTAGAAGACATGCTAAGGGCTTGTGCTTTGGAATGGACTGGCAGCTGGGATGAATATTTTTGTTTGGTAGAGTTTGCATACAACAACAGTTGGCATGCTAGCATTAAGGCAGCACCGTTTGAACTTCTTTATGGAAGGAAATGTAGATCACCTACTTGTTGGGATGAAGTAGGTGAACGTCTAATTGAAGGTCCGGAAATGATTGAGATCACTAATGAGAAAGTAGCTGTTGCTAGAGAGAAGTTAAAGGAGGCTAGGTCTCGCCAGAAAAGTTATGCCGACAAGCATCGTCGTGATTTAGAATTTCGTGTTGGTGATCGGGTATTTTTGAAAGTCTCGCCGTTTAGAGGTGTGAAACGTTTTGGAATCAAGGGCAAGCTTAGTCCTCGATTCATTGGTCCGTTTGAAATTCTGGAACGTATAGGAGAAGTTTCGTATCGATTGGCACTTCCGCCTCAGTTATCGCATGTTCATGATGTGTTCCATGTATCTCTCCTAAGAGGATACAATTATCATCCATTACACGTTGCTTCGTATCCGTTTGATCAGATTCGATCCGATATGTCTTTGTCTGAAGAACCGGAAGCTATTTTAGAAAGACAAGAAAGAATTATGAGAAGTAAAGTTATTCCGTTCGTTAAGATTCTTTGGAAAAATCACCCAGAGCGTGAGGCTACTTGGGAAACCGAAGAGTCGATGCGAGCTAGTTATCCTCATTTCTTTGAATAGTTCGGTATGTTCTCATTTCGTTATCGTTTCGTTTCCGTTTCATTTCAATTTTCGAGGACGAAAATTTTTTTTTAGAAGGGAAGAGTTGTAAAACCCGAAAAATCTAAAACCTATATAAGACTAAAATACCCTTGGAACCAAGAATAATAAAATACGTAAATTACATTATAATAAATTACGAAATAAAAAAACCTAATAAATAAACGTAACGAATATAATTTCGTGAACGACTTTGGTACGACGAAGGACGTAAATGTTTCGCTAATAAGTTGGGCCGTTTGTTTGTTTAATGGACTCGGGTCTTTTGTTTTTGTTTTGCGCCAAGCCGAAGCCCAAGAGGGTGTTTGTTTGTGTTCGTGTGAGCCAAGGAAGGGCCGAAGCCCATGTGGTGTTTATGTGTGTGTTCGGTTGGACCCAAGCCAACCCAAACCCAATCACTTTCCTATTCTAACTCAAATACTACAACTATAAATACATTACATAATCATTAAATTGAAACCCTAGTTTTGCTTTGCCTTTTCTTTTCTTCTTGCTCGGCCGAGAGTTCCCAACACACCTTTGGTGTCGATTTTTCTTATTCAAGTGAAGGTATAACGTCTATTCATCTTCCTTCTAACGTATTATGCATGTATATGTCGAGATATACTTTGTTTAGTCGCGTTGTTTTCTTTTTGTTTGTGGCCGAGAGATGCTAACCAAAGAAACAAGGAAACCCTAATTTATTTTAACTTATAATTAATAAGGAACGTGTAAAGTGATAAGTAATATTGAATCGGGTCATGTATATGTTGAGTTAATGTAAGCCGAGACATGCATGAGTTGGACCGAGGCATGCATGAGTTTCGAATGGGGTTTAAAACATATTAACTTGTATACGAAACATGTTTAAATGAGCTAGGTCTTGTGTAAAACATGCTAGCCGAAACCCTAGGTGAACTGAGTACATATGTACATGAGATTTAGACGTGTAATTAATGAGTAAGAGTACGTAAACATAAACCCTAGTTTATTATGTAAAGCGTATGAAGTATACTAAACCCTAATAACTTATGGTCACATGAAATCATAAATGTGTATGATAAAGTGTAAAAGTAAAGAAGGTTATTAATTACGTATTAGGTTAAGTAACGAGTCATTAAGACGTAACATGTAAAGTGAATGCATATTAATGAGAATTAAAGAGTAAGAAACCCTAGAACGTAAATGAGAGTATATTAGGGTTTGAGCTAAATATAGTAAGTGTTATTTCATGTGTGAGTTATAACTTATTAAACTATTTTCACATTTAATCATAGACTTTAACAAATGATATAACGAACCCTAATCTACAACATTAATTATAAAATACTTAAGACTTATTAATAAAATCCTAAAAGTATGAAGATCATTAAAGTATGAATACCAAATATTAAAAGATCATTTTGACGATTATGGAATCATTAATAACTTGGACGACCGTTAATGTCTATAGGTTATGTGAAGAGGGAGTAATCCTTTGTTTTCGTCTTTCTGCTTTTCGATCTTTGCGTTGGAATAAGGTACAGATATTCTGACCTTTTCAGTAAAGGTTTCTCTTAATGTTTTCTTTCGTATTAGGTTTTCCTAAGCCTTTGCTATGAATCCCAAATCTGATTTGTTTGAGCTATTGCTTATCTGAACTTTGATTTCTGAATTATGAAACATCTGATTTTGAACTATCTGATATGAAAACTATGATTTTGGAAACAAGAATGATTTTCTGATAAATATGATCTGTGTCAGTTATGACATTCTGATTTGACCTAAGATAGTTTGACACCCGAGCCAAATATTTAACTAGTCATGGGGGTTCCATGTCCGTATCAGTGATGCACCTCTGATATGACTCTAGGGCAGTAGAGTGATGTTCTGCCACGTCTCTGGATGGTGAAGCATATTTGTGAATATGTAGGAAGGGGCGTATGGATGCATCCTAGATCTGTTATATGTTATCTGTTATATGTTATCTGATGATTGATGCTGCGTGCGTGCACGTCCTTCATAACTCTGGTAGGTCTCCCCTACAAATGTTGCCTTGTGTGAATATGAATATGATCTGATATAAGTTCTGGGCTCGTGGTAGTTGACTATAAACTTTATTCGAAATTATGACTTATGCTTTGAAAATGATAAAGATTTTGTTATTGCTCATTCACTTTATTTCATATCCGTTATCGTTTAGTATTCGCTTTTGCTTTCATATCTGTTCACTGGGCTTTTGAAGCTCAACCGCACTTTTCTTTTCTTCCGCGGCAGGTATCTAAGCATTGGAAGCTGGGTTGCTTTGGGATGAGTGCTTGAGTGGACTTACCTTAGAGATTTTAGCTTTGATTTCTTATGATGCCATTTAGACTTATTTATTTCGGATATTATGTTCGAAGTTTATTTCGTTTCCGCTGGGACCTATGTATTGAAGTCTTTTGACTTGGATTTTTCCGCATTTATGTTAAGACTTTCTTTTGGTTATGAATGTTTTGCTTTGATATGACACCATTACTTGTGATTCCTTTACCCTTGGCGGGTCGGGGCGTTACAGTGTATACGGATTAGTCAACCCGAATCGTTTCCCAACGAGGCGTGAATTGCCAACGTCGTTCTTGGTTTGGAATTTAATGCTCGATGTTTTGAATTAATGATTTGATTTTATTAAACTACGGGGATGGGGAAAGTAATTAAGGAAATCTAAACTACGGGAAATCCTAAGTGCGAATTAACTAAAACGAAATTAAAGAAACGTAATAAAAATGCAACTATGTCTAAATTATATCCTAAAAATGCCTAAAACTACTTTTACTCTAAAAATGATATTTGAAAACTATTTTAGAATTAAAACTATTTGTTTGGATTTTTCTGGATTTAATTTGAATTAAAAACTAAATTTTAACTTTTAAATCTAATTTATAATACTAAAAATTATGAAAAAGAGAGGGAAAATTATGAAACTATTTTCAAAAAATCTAAAATACCATAAAAGAATTTTCAAAACTATTTTTTTTATTTTTCTGATTATTTTTTCTATTTTCTACAAATTTAAAACTATTTAAATCTAATTAATATTGTGAAAAATACCAAATAAAAGTGAAAAAATAAGGAAAAATATTTTTTATGCTTTTTATATTTTTCTTAAACTGATAAAATTGAAAAATTATTTTTTGGAACTTTTTCTTAATTATTTGCAATAAAAGCTATTTAAAAATGCCTAAAAACTGTTTTTAATTAAGAAAAATAGTAAACAGTAACTAAAAACTATGAAAAATTCTAAATTATTATTCTAAATCTATGAAAAATATCAAACACTATGCTTATGTGTAAGAAAAGAGAGCTGTAGTGCAAACTGATTATGAATAAGCTACTTAAGATAAGCTAATGAGTGAAACAAACAACCACACTACAACTGAAGCTAGATTATGCTAGAATAAGCTAATTGCAACTAATTACACCTAATCCTAACAAGCTACAAGTTGTGCTTAATGATTAAAGCAAACTGCCTAACTAAGCAAATTAGCTTCTAACCCCTACTGTTTTAGCTTGTGCACAGGCTTATTTAATAAGCCAAACTAAAAATCAATTATGCAGTCCTAAAAACCACCTGGCAAGCTACAACTAGACCAATTTTAAGCTTCTAACTCTTTGAAATGAGCACTGTGCAATGTCTGCAATATTTGCAAAAATCTGGTTTACACATATTTTGACTTTTTGAAAACAGTGATGAATTTGACCAAAGTGAATTTTGATCCAAAGTAGTGAACTGATTTTGATGTTATAAGCTTAAACAAAATTGTATTTAGCAATTCCAATGTTATTTAAACCTAAATCAAACTTCTGATCTAGAACAAATCCAACAGATGCACAAACTATCACTGATCTAAGGTACTATGACTATTTGATGAATAATTGCTATAACTAAGACTTGAAATCACTTACAATTACCTAAATGAGCATGTATCCACTACCTAGATCTGATTAACCAACCTCTACCACAGATTTACCAGCTAATCCAAACACTACTGTTTAACTAATAATGTGAACTAAAAACAGATTAGGACTAGATTATGCTAAACTGACATTAAACAAAGATCAATTACTACAGATTATAACTAACTACTCATATGTAAACAACAAATTCAGAAGATAATGTATAGAAACAGATTTAAGAACTTACAAATCTCCTAGCCACTATGGCTTGCAACAATGAAACAGTGAACCTCTATCCTATTAAACCCCTAACCTACTCAAATTCCAGCTCAAATTTAACCCAAATCCAGCTTCTGCATCATCCCAATCCAATCAAACACCAGCAGAACTTCATTTCTACAAACAGTTGACTATTGTTGACTTATTTCTATTTTTGAAGTGAATTGAGATTTGGTTGAAATTAAGCTCACTATAAGCTATCAAAAGCTTGAATGAACCTTTATGAAACAGTAGCTAAGTTTGGATCAATCCATAGAGCAGATTGATATGATTTTTTTATTTTTCAATGATTTTATCTGATTTTTTTGTATTTTTGAGTTTTTGAAGAAATAAGCTAGAAACAGATGTATACTAATGAAATAAGCAAATAACAAAGAGATTAAGCAGTTTTAAATCATAAAAACTTAAACCAATATTTTGAAAATTAAAAACTAAATTTTATTAATATGAGAAATTGAGTACAAAATAGGAATTACAAATGCTTAATAAAACTTAAAACATGAAAATGACATTAAAACTAACTATGCTACTGAAATTTAGAGAGAAGGAAAGATACATCAATGTGAACGAAATGAGGTCCTATTTATAGCTAAACTTGAGGTCTTGAGGCTCTTGGAAAGATCTAGAAGTCTGAAATTTGTGCTTCTTTGAGTTGTTTTCATCCCTTGGATCATCATACACGTATCCCACTTGATATCAACCCTTGGATTAGATCTTACACGCATCTTCGACCAATGAGAAGGCAGAGATAGGAATGTTGCACGCGGATTGATGACCTGTCATTCCCCATGTGTCAGGTGGTGTCAGGGAAAGTACAAAAGTACCCTTAATCGCTGTTAATTTGACCAATTGACCAAGGGGTAACTTAGGGTTCATGCACTAGCAGTTTTGGGGGTAAATTGGGCGCGGGTAAGTTTTTTATTATATTTTGATTGGGTTGACTGGGGTAAAAGGGCGTTGACTCGGGTTAAAGACCGGGTAATGGTGGGTATCCGGGTTAATATAGTGGGCGGGGTTTGGTTTGGATTGGACCCGGGTATTGTTTTTGGGTTTGGGCCGTGAGATTTGGATTGGACTTAGGATAATATATTTGTAACTATTAAGTATACCAAGGACCAAATGTGTAAAAGCTGAAACTTTAGGGACCAAACTGTACTTTCTGAAAATCTTTATCAAGGGCCAATCTTGTCAATCTCAAATAATCCAAGGGCTGATCTTGTAAATTCTAAAACTTGAAGGATCATTTTTGCCAAATACTCAAAGCTCAAGGACTAATTTTGACATTTCTTCAAACTTGACTGTAACTTCTAAAAATCATCTTCATAGAATAAAATCTTCCAAAATGCACAATCCCGACCTTCCGGCTCAGCTCAAACTCTCTTGATCTCTCGTGCTCGGATTTACGTCTGATTTGGTTCCTTTTTGTGTGTTTTTACATATCCGTACCTGCACAAGCACAAACTCAAGAAAACCACAAATATTAGCAATAAACGGCTCTTTCTTGGTTGTTTTGGGTCAGATTTACTAATGTAAAGATATGTGTTTAAGCACATATCAAAATACCCCAGACGAGATCATTGTCGTGTCCTCATGCAATGCAATCAACTCACGCTTATAAAACCAAGGATTTCAATCTCTTTCTACTAAACCTATGAAGAAGTAGCAAAGATTCCTCAAAAGAGATTAAGAACCCTAAATTCTAAAAGCGCCCCGTTTACCTTTTTAATTCACATGTATAGATATTACGGTTAAGCACATTCCGATTATGAATGACGGTTTGTTGAACTTTCATGTCGATCAATAACTCCAACATTTTTCAAACGATACGTTAGGATCACAGAGTAGAAAACACAACACAGCGTGAAGTGACCATACGGATAGAATACATCGTCCCTGATTTTTCACAAGTCCCAAACTAAGCGTAAAACCGAAATCATTGTTAAATATGATTCTAGATGCTAACACTACCCATGGAAGTTACTTGTGTAATTACCTTTTGCTCCCATTTTCCTATTTTCCTCTAGATTTTTTTTATTTTTGTGAGAATTGAATTTCTTCAAGTTTCTCGTTTCGATAACTTTTATTCCGATAAAGATATGAAGCTAAGTCGATAATTAGTTATCCGCCTTCTCTCAAGAACCATTGTCGTAAAAATGAGGTCCACATCAAGGAATTTTTATTCACTTATACTTTTGATTTTTTCATCATTTTTCATTTTTTCATTTTTTTTTTTTTTTTTTTTTTTTTTTTTTTTTTTTTTTTAACTTATACTTTTACTTATATGAGCTATGAACTACGGAGCTTCACGGGGTAATTCCAAGACTATAGGCTTCATGAAATGAGGATCCCGGCTGGCTAGGCTAAGACCTCACTCAATCCCGGCTAAAGATCCAAGGGTCCGATCTCAACACCGCAGCTCACAACTTTACTTATTACTTTTCACTTATCACTGATTGCTTATTTATTACGGATCCTTGATGTGTACCCAATTTTTAAAACAAAGATTCTTTTAAGAAGATAAAGAACTAACTATCGCCAAAAACTCAACATCTCTAATTATTATTAGACATATATGGGGTGAAACAATTTTGTGGGAACAAAAAGCCATAAGTACTGTTAGATATTAACTTTTCACATACACATCAAACCATAACACAAAGTAGCATATAGATGGTATTCTAGAGAGAGAAACTTAGAGGTTTAGGGAACTTAGTGAGAGAAAGTGAAAGATATTATTATGAGCTCCAACTCTCTACCTTGGAAGGTAGAGAGTATTTATAGTCTTACACAAATCGCCACACTTTGGGCTGTGGATCAGGCATACAGTGGGTAAAGACCCGTCCGTCCTCCACGGTGTTACTTAACTAAATAACTACTTAACTTAAAAGAACTACGACTACGAGCTTTCTAAAGATTACATATACTTGAGGTGACCGACTCTTTAATACTGGGAATTTCTAATTCCTAACAATCTCCCCCTAAGGGAGGTCACCTCAATAATGTACCAAAATTACATAGAATACAAATAAATATAACATTTAACAATTGATCTTGCATTCTTGATGTAGTCCTTTGCTCCTAGGCTCGTAGTCATTGATTCTTCACAATGCATGTTTGGTTATTCCAAGTGGAGGTCTTTTACTGATCCACGTGATGATACGTTTGAGCCATCTTTGGAGATCATCAGCTATCAAAAATCTCTGAGACATCCATTGTGGTGTTGTGACTTTGGGACCGACATGCTCACATTCTGGATCATGATATCTTCTCATCAGAGTAGCGGAAGCATTTGTTGAATCACGATATTGGCAGCAGCGTAGCAGAAGCTTGGTGTGAAAATATCAGAGTCATTGATGCACTAATCATGATTTCTTTTGAGATGAATGTGTTAAGTGAGCATGCGGCTATGGATTGACCGCTTCATTCTGATCAGCTGCAAACGTCGGGCGTACCTGCATACAACAGTTAGCAACAAATCGCACGAAAGTGTCTTTGATCACTTTCGATGAATTGAGGTACACGGCCCACGGTTCCCCGTTGATCAGTACAAGTACTGCCTGTGATCAGGTAGGATTCCTAAGAATCTCCTTGACAGGGTTTCGCAGCTGTTCTAGCTGTTCTCAAACCGGAACATCTCAAAGAAGACAACACGGAGTGAGTGAACCAGCGAATTTAAAGTCCACTGATTGAAGAAAAGAGATTTGAAAAACAATCGTGTATTGCTCAATAGAAATTGTTTTTTTTTTTTTTTTTTTTTTTTTTTTTTTTTTTTTTTTTTGTCAATACAACGAAGGTTTTATTGAAAATCAATTATCAATCATAAAAATACCTTTTGGTTTGAAAAATGAGTACACAGTCGATGTGCTAAAGAAAAGAGTTTTTAAGCACAAAGACTGGTTTTTCAAAGGTATCCGTCAATCCCTAACCTGAACCAGGATTGATTCAAGAAATTGAATCGCCCCATTGTTTCTGTTCAGTTGTCACATGGTTGATCTATATGATAGATCTCACATGCCACCTACCAGGAGCTTGTTTGATGTTGGCTCCAGAAGGCTTTCCATCTTCATTGTGAATGTGTAAACACATCACTCAGATGTTCTGGCAATACCACAAGGATAATGCGTAGGACTCAAGATATAATCTCTCTTTCCACATTGTGTGAAACAGAGAGTCTTCATTGAAAGTGTCCTAGTGAGATTAATTGATGATCTCGTGGCTCTAGACTCAATTTGTGCATATTTGGATCCTATAACGGAGACTAGGGAGAGGGTCTCCTTCTTCAATATTAACCATCTCTAAGAGAAAGTCGATAGATAATGTCGGTTCCCCGTGAGAATGAAACAAGCCCTTTTAAGAGGAACTTGAGTGGTTTGGAAAGTTGAAGTGCAGTGCGTCACTGGGTCCATGACGTCTTGTCTTCAATACCGATGTTACCATCAGTAGCATATGAAGTGAACCCGGTTTCTGCCCTAAGGTTGAATTAATGGAGGGCTATTTGTTTTCACCCTATTTTCATTCAATTCTTTTTAATTCTTCAACCCCTTCAGTGCTTACCAAGACTTCATAGCTATTACCTTGTTGGGTTTATTCCAGTACTAGCTCAGTCTTAGTCTGCACTCTTCCCATATCTCACTTTTCTCCTTTTATCATCATACCTAAGGACTTCTACACTAACTAGTGGATTGTCCCTGGGTAGATCCCTCCGGTTCTGGCGGATCATGGGAACCAATACCTAACCTTATCATCCTTATATCACCGTACATAAAGTAAAGTTGGTCGGTCAATTTGGTATTGTTCATCTGCCATTGGATCCAATTGAAAACCATTTGAAAATCAATTCAGATACTTGTGATATATTATCAAAGCTTTTTGTACCTGAATTGTTTTTGATAATTTTAGAACGAGAACTCCCCCTCAACATGTGCATCAAGTATTTGAAAATGTTTTGCACACGGAGGCAAGAGAAAGAATTAACTTCTTTTGATTACCATTTTCTAAAAGATATCAACATCACTTCCCTCAACAGATCAAGTAGGTATAGCATTTCCAGGAAGGATGAGGTTTCCATGAATTTGCTCCCCCTCAATATGTGCCTCGAGGTTTGAAAAGAGTTTTGCACATACTAGAGGGAACCTGCACATTAGGATGAATGATCACGTTTCAAATCATAGGTTTAAGATAGGTGCTCCCCCTCAACATGTGCATTAAAAAATTGAAATCGTTTGTCACATGTGGGAGGGACAGCATGTTCATTCATGTGAAACCATTTACCTTAATATCAGTTTAAATCTAATTTAAATCACACATTCTCCCCCGATCACAATTATCAAATCATTTGAGATTTGTGATCTCGTATAGATTTAAATTGATTTTGAAAGCTTTTAGGGAGAATTGTGACTTGATTGTGAAAGCGTTTGAACTGATAAGGATCGGATTTTAAGACTTTAAACTCCATTTATAAAACCATGCATGTATATCTTTTGAAAACAATTTAATGCCAAATAACTTTTTAATTTAATTGAAATCATTCTCCCCCTCAATCAATGACGTAGGTTGTTGATTGAGAGATAGAGATTTTGACAAATAAGTCCTGATGATTATCAAAAATAGAGATTGAGTTATTTTTCAAAGCATTTAGTTTTCAGCAGATAGGAGTTTATAGAATCAGAGCATAGGATTTGAAAACATGGTAAAACATGGCTCTGTTCTTTCTTTAAAACCGGGTTATTGCCTGAAGATGACAATAAACCATTGTTTCTCTTTCTCCCAAAAAATATTTTTTGATTTTTTTATTTTTTTATTTTATTTTTTTTTTATATAAAAATTCGAACAACATCTAAAGTCCCGTGTCATTCTTTGAATGACATCACAAAGACCGTAGATATTATCGAATCGAGAAAAACATGACAAAAAGACAATATTTTTGGAATTTTTCAAGATTTTTCAATTTTTATGGATTTTTGAAAGTTTTATATTTTTCTATTTGCTTTTCGAATAACTATTTACAAGAAATAGATGAAGATAGACCTTTACTCCTCGTCTTCCTCCTGAAGACGTTTGAGAGTTTCTGGTTGAAGGCTTTTCAAACCAAGACGTGGAAGAATAAACTCAAACCGTTCTCTTGGAAGAGCTTTGGTGAAGATGTCAGCTAACTGATATTCAGACCTCACAAAATATAGTTCCACCACACCTTTTTCCACTTGTTCCCTGATGAAATGATGTCGAATGTCGATATGCTTTGCTCTTGAGTGTTGAACGTTGTTGCATGAGAGAGCAATAGCACTTTTATTATCACAATACAGAGGGATTTTGTTGAATTCAAAGCCATAGTCAGATAATTGAGATCTCATCCATAAGATTTGAGCACAACAAGATAACATGGCTATGTATTCAGCCTCTGTAGAGGAAATAGAAGTACTCATTTGCTTCTTTGAAGACCAGCTCACAAGCTTATCACCCAAAAACTGAGCACCTCCAGACGTACTTCGACGTGTATCTTGACAACCTGCATGATCAGCATCTGCATAGGCCGTTAGTGACATACCGGTGTCCTTCGGGTACCATAGTCCCATATTGATGGTTCCTTGGAGATACCGAAAGACCCGTTTAACTGCTTCAAGGTGCTTTTTAGTAGGCTTAGCCTGGTATCTCGCACACATGCACACAGAGAACAAGATGTCTGGTCTACTAGCAGTGAGATACATCAGGGATCCAATCATACTCCTATATTTCGTTTGGTCAATCATGATCCCTGAGAGGTCCTCATCTAGTTTGGTTCGGTCAATCATGGGGGTGTCAACAGGGTCACTTGAATCAAATCCAAATTTCTTTAAAATCTCTGTTGCATATTTAGATTGATTTATGAAAATGCCTCCGGGACTTTGAGAAATTTGTAATCCCAAGAAAAATGACATTTGTCCCATCATTGACATTTGAAACTTTGAACTCATTTCATTTGAAAAACGATCACATTCCATTGGGTCAGTCGAGGCAAAGATAATATCATCAACATAAATTTGAACATGAATCAAATGTTTGCCTGACTTCCTGGTGAACAATGTAGGATCAACTGCTCCTTTGATGAATCCGGTTGATAGAAGAAACTTTGACAGTGTATCATACCATGCCCTTGGAGCTTGCTTTAAACCGTAAAGAGCCTTCTTCAAACGATAAACGTGAGTAGGATGCTCTTGGTTCACGAATCCTTCAGGTTGGCTGACGTAGACAACTTCCTTAAGATCTCCGTTCAGAAATGCCGTCTTTACATCCATCTGATATACCACCATGTTCTTACTAGCATCATTAGCCAAAAAGATTCTGATTGCCTCGATTCGAGCAACTGGAGCAAAAGATTCTTCAAAGTCTATACCCTCCTCTTGACGATATCCTTTAGCAACTAATCGAGCCTTGTTCTTCAACACATCATCATGCTCATCAAATTTTACTTTGAAGATCCATTTTAGAGCTATAATCATAGCACAGTCCGGAGCAGGTACTAACTCCCATACATCAAGACGATCAAACTCATGAATTTCATCTTGCATAGCATTGAACCAGCTATCTTCGTTCATAGCAGTTTTAACATCTTTTGGTTCGTTCTTAGATAGTACGGAGTTGAAGAAGCACCATAAGGCATCGGTTGCGAGTTGCTTCCGGGTTGATACAGGGCGAGAGGGATTTCCAATGATGTTGTCTAATAGATGATCGTGAGTCCATTTTCTGAGGTGTTCATGTGGCATTTGTTGAGGAACTGAAGTAGCTGAGTCGATGTCTCCTGAAGAAGATGGTTCTGATGATGATTAAGGAGTGGCAAATATGTTTTCAAATGGAGCATCTTCAGGAGTCGCAAAGGGATTAACTTCATGACTTAAAGATATTGAAACCGAGGGATTGACATCATTTACTGGAATATGAGCATCCTCTGTTGTAGGGATCAGCACCTCATTAGAAGTAGACTCATACAGTTCATCAAACATTGGATCAAACAATTTCTTTACATCATCTTCAGATGGAGATACGTATGGCGTTTCTTGAGAGGAGTCTGGAACAAGGGATGAACCAATAGGACTGTTTTGAAGTGCGGGTCCTGAGCTGGAGTGTCCAGGAGCCATTTGACCGGTCAGCTCATCAAACGTAACGTGAATTGTTTCCATGATATTTCGGGTTCTTTTGTTGTAGATTCGGTATCCCTTTTTGTTTGGTGCATATCCTACAAATACTCCAATGTCAGCTTTAGCTCTAAGTTTGCCCAAGTCTTGACCCTCATTAGTTGGATAGCACAAGGCACCAAACACACGAAGGAAAGATAGATTGGGTTTCCTGTTGTGGACAAGTTCATATGGAGTTTTTCCATGAATGGTGTGAATCAGGGAACGATTTTGTGTGTAACATGCAGTGGCAATTGCTTCAGCCCAGAGAAACATTGGAACCTTTGAGTAAATATGCATTGTTCTAGCAGCTTCAACAAGAGAACGATTTCGTCTTTCAACTACACCGTTCTGTTGAGGGGTTCGTGGAACACTTCTTTGATGGCTGATTCCAACGCTTTCATAGAATTCACTAAGTTGTTTGTTGACAAACTCAGTTCCATTGTCTGTTCTGATAATTCTGACAGTTTTGTTTAGTCTAACCTGCAGCTGTTTGATGAGTTTGATGATGATATCAGGAGTTTCATCCTTTGTCCTTAAGAACTTGACCCAGGTGAATCTGGAATAGTCATCAACCACAACTAACACATATTTCTTCCCAAAGATATTTTGCACCCTCATTGGTCCACATAAATCCATATGAATCATATGAAGAACTTCTGTGACAGAGTTAGTAGGTTTGGGTTTATGGGCATACTTCTTGCTTTTTCCCAATTGACATGCTGAACAAAGATGATCCTTTTCATACTTTAGTCTAGGTAACCCTACAACTAAGTCCTTTCTGGAAAGATCGTTGATGGTGCCGAAATTCAAGTGATTGAGACGACGATGCCATAACCATGACTTTGTTTTTGAAGCCTTAGATAACAAGCAGATTGGTGAGGCTCTCATCATGTCATCGATAGAGATGGTGTAAAGGTTTGAGCCACGAGTTCCTTTCAACAGTTCCTTACCATTAAGATCTCTAACAAAGCAGGTATGTTTTCTGAAGGCTACTTCTAGATCAGAGTCACAGAATTGACCAACAGAGAACAGATTATGACCTAAACCTTCCACATAATACACTCTGGAGATGACACTATCACCAACAACATAATCTCCATAACCCATAATAGCACCAAAATGATCATTACCAAATCTAACAGTCCCGATGAATTTGCTCACGAAGTTCATGAGCCGTGACCGGTCTCCAGTCATATGCTTGGAACAGCCTGAGTCCAGGTACCACAGAACGATTTGAACGATCTGCAGTTGAACACAGACAAGAATGGATAACTGGATAATTGGGATCCCCATGCAAGAATGGGTTCCATTTGGTTAGTAGCAACAGTTGGACCACCCACATCAGAAATAGAAGCATTCATATCAGACAGTGAGGTAATGGAATCATTGTGAATAGATGCAATACTAGTGTCTGTATTAGCCCTATTTACAGTGTGACCACTTCTTAAGGGAATAGTTCTACCAGTAGGCATCCATTTTCTAGTGGGCATTATCTGATTAGTCTTATGACCAACAGGTATCCAATAAAAGCCTATTCTGCTGAATGTTCTTCCTGTGGGTTTCCATTGTTTTCTAACTCTCTTTCGCTTTTGCCTTTTAGCCATTTTAGCATGAATTTTAGCATTAACAAAATTAACTGGACAATTAACATCATTAGGCAGAACATTAACATCACATTCATGATTAGAAACAGAATTCAAGCAATCATCAGTACAAGGTTTGCAAATAGTATCAGAATTCGAATTAATTACAGTACGCCTATGGCTAATACTAGAATCAACACGATTTGTTTTATTCGATTCAAACTTAAGGTTCCTAGATTGTTCTTCTACTCTCTTCCAGTGCACATTCTTAGCTTGAGAGGTCCTATCATTCCTTGTATTGTCTTGAGACTTTGACCTGCTCCCTTTAATGTCACTGATTACTCCTGTAGAGGGAATGGGAACATTAGTTTGTTTTACTACTCTTTGCACCACCTGTTTAGATGTGCTGGGATCTGAACTACATGCAGGTGCACTAAGGTTCACTTTCTTAACACTAGAAGTGCTGATATTAGTACTCCTAGAAGGCACATTTGAGTTCACTTTCCTAGCATTGACAGATCTAAAATCTGAACTACTCAATGGTACACTACTCCTCACATTCAAACCATTGGGAATCGAGTGCATGTCATGTTTGGCCTTAGGCATTGAGCATGGAATCAAGGGGTTAACTCTCTCACCTAATGTCTTAGGGCATATTGTGATCAAACATTCTAAGATTTCTTGAGATCGTTTGGCATATAAGCATGCATGTCCAATTGCATTATCATGAGGTTTCTCTAGCTTATCCTCTTCAACAATCTCACGCAGGCATTCTAAGCAATCCTTAAGGGATGAGAAATATGTTTGAATGGCAAGTTTGTTGTTCCTTAGGTGAGGGGGGACATATGTCACAGATAAAGCATATTTATTACCAGAGTGAACCTTTGATACAACATTTTCCTCATTGATCATTGGCATTTTCCCTTTTACCTGACTCTTCAGATTCTCAATTTCCTTTTGCAATGAAGTTATTTGTTCGTTGTTTTTGTTACGAGTGACTTTAATTGATTCAAACAACTCATTGAAATGACGTTTAACCTTTTCATTCTTTTCTAGAAAACTTTCGTTTTCCTTTTGTAAAGCATTTACTAGGTTTTGAAGATGAAACGTTTGAGAATTCTGAGAATCTAAAGAAGGAGGCATTTGGGAGCCCGTCATATTGTTCGTTTGACCCTTTAATTGAGAGATTTGGGCTTTCAACTTTCTGATCGTGTTACACTGAGCATGAATCTGTTCATCTCGTTTGTTAATTTGAAAAACTGCATCAAACTCTGGAGCATCTGAAGATGTCTTGATATTTGAAGTTTTGACATTTTCTTTGAGATGTTGATATTTTAGTTGTAGATTAAAATACTCAACTTCTAGTTTAGAAAAATGTTTAACCAAATTGTCATGATCATCCAGTTCAATTTTCTCATTTAATTTAGAATTAGTTTTTTCAAGCTCAATGACACGATCATGGGAGACTTTCAGGGCCACAGATAGTTCATGAAATTTGGAAGCAGTAATAGAGCAATTTGAAGCAGTGAAAAAGACATCTTGAGCAACACATTCAGTAATAAGATTCTCATTTAATGTATGCAGGTTCTTTCTCTCAATCTCATTATATTTTAGTGCACGCTCATAGTCATTAATTTCAACTATTATTGCATCAAATTCCTTTTCCATTCCCTTAATATCCGTTTCTATCCCCTTTTTAAGACTCTCAAAGTGATCCTTTAGAAGTTTAAAGAAAGGCATGACCTCAGTTAAATAACATTCTTTCATTTGTTCAAAACCCCTTTCTCCTTCAGTTATACCAGTGGGTGTGATCCTTTTCTTGCAAGTTTTCTCAAAATCAACAAATAGTTGAAATATAACGTATTGGCTAATTAATGTCTTGCTTTTAGTGGCAATTGTTCTAGGTACAAGATGCATTGGTGTTATAGGAGGATACACAGTCGCTCTAGGCATTTTCCGAAGGGGAGGGTTTGTTTCTACAATATTTTCAGCTTTCTGCTTATCTAAATCCATTTTCCAGAAGACTTGTTCGGGAGTCAACAAAGTCTGAGGCTTAAACTTGTTCAAGGAAATCCAGTTTTCCTTCTTGTAATCATGAGGAGAGAAGATTATGTTTTTCTCTTTGCATTTGGGATCATCTTGCTTCTTATTCATCTTTTCCCTAGTGATTTCATTTAAAATCTTATCTTCCTCAGTGCACTCAACGCAACTGGGTTTCTGCCTAGGCTTAAGGACTTCATTACCATCATAAATTACCTTATGAGCATTTCTAGCCTTTTTAATTACCTCTGGATTTGGTTCCTCTACAAGGGGAACGCTATGCTTATCGCTTAGAACTCTATGCTTAGTGATCATGTGAGCAGTCTGATTGGTGTTTCCTTGTAAATACAACTTGTTTTCAAGTTTGTTTTTCAAAGTTTTCAGATTAGAAAAATCTCTCAAGAGTTTTGATTCCTTTGCATTAAATTCTTGCTTAAGCATTTTCACATTTTCTTGAAGTTCTTGTTTTTGCTTAGCTGTTTTAGAAAGTTTTTCTTGCAAGGAATTTAATTCTTGTTTCAATACTTCTTCTCTAAACTTACTTTTTCTAATTACTGTACTCACTTGGACATCCATTTCCTGCTCACGAGTGGTCAACTCAAATTTTGCTCGTTGTTCATAAATAGCAACACGTTCCTTATAGGCATTTAGTTCAGAAATTATGGAATCATTAGGAGCACATGCAGTGTATTCATCAAAGACATAGTCATTGTTGACTGCAGAAGATGCATCACTTGGTACAATTTCACTTTCACTTTGTTTCACGTATTGATCGTATGGGACAATATTGATATTACCCATATTTTCAATATTTGATTCAAAAGTTTCAGTTTGTTGTACTTTGTCATGCATCTGTTGCACATCAGCATCATCGTATAGTTTTAATACCTCAGAGATGAGTTTGTCCTTGGATGTGCCAGCTTGTGGTGAGGAAGAGATCTTGGGAGAAACCATTGGAGAGATGCTAGCCATAAAGATTGTGTGTGCAGTAGGTCCATCATCTACATCAGAGTCGTAAGCATCACAGTCAGCGACTTGAAAGGCATTCTGATGATTCTGACCTATCTCCTGAATAGGCTGCTCATCCACATCTGCATCATAGGTCTTTGCATTGCCCTCAGCAAGAAACAGCAATTCCTCTTCATCCAACGCAGCACCATTGTCCTGAGCTTGTGCCAGCAACATCTTATCTCTGAAGTAATCAGCATTCTGAGGACGCTTTGGAGATGTGCAGTTCCTTGCAATGTGACCTTCACCACCACAGTTGTAGCATTTGATTGGCTTAGGTTGACCTTGGTTACCATTTCTTCCTCGATTCTGGTTTCCAACATAACCTCTCCCAGCTCCACCTCTTCCCTGATCATACTGTCTTTCCTGAACTGGTTGCACCACGATCCTTCCATCTTTAACAGTGGCTTGATTATGTGGGTTAGATGCAGTTCGAAGGTTGTTGTTGGTTTGTGGGAGAGAATTCATGTTTTGACTAATGAGTAGAGCTAGTTGATTAACGATGTTATCCACGCGTGCATCAGCATCAGCTTGTTTGAACATAGGATCAGGAATGAGTTTGTGATTACCATTACCCAAGGGTATGACTTGTGATGCTTTGGTTGTGATTCCAATGTTTGAGTAGAAAGCTGTTGAGTCATTAGACGAACTTGTCTCTCCCTGGTTGGTTTTGAACTGATTGAGAATCAATTTTTCAAACATGGCATGTCTCTCATTCTGAAGGAGGAAGGCATAGAGTTGCTCATAGTTTGTGTTCTTCAATCCTTTAGTAAGCTTCACAGCGGTAACAAACTTGTGCCATTCGGGATTCATGTTGTTCACAAATTTTGAATTCAACTGAATGTTAGGCATAGTCATTCTGATGTTCCTCATGTCATTAACTAACTTATGAAATCTCACATAGTACTCATAGACACTCTCATCGGGTTTCATCTTGAAGTGCTCAAATTCGTCATAGAGTTGGGATTCTCTGTCTTCCATAGTTAGTTCTGAACCTGAGAGAAGCATCTTAACATTATCCCAAACTGCCTTTGCTTCAGTGTTATGATTGATCAGCTTGTAGATGTCTTTAGGAAGACCTTGAAGAACAATGTTTGAAGCCCTGATATCTGCATCAAATCTCTTTTTCTCCTTATCATCAAGCTCATCATACATCTTAGGTCTGTCCATTCCGTAAATAGGAGTACCATCTTCATTAGTATCAAGTATGTCTCTAGTCGTTTCAACTCGATATGGTCCTTCATCAATGGATTTAAGAATATTGACACCATTTTCCTTTCCAAGGCAATACAATCTGATTCGTTGAGCCCAAGAATCGTAGTCAGTTCTGTCAAGCATGGGTGGACGAGTATCTGATCCAGCTGCTTGTACATCCTCGGCAACTGTGGAGATGACAGTAGGGACGTTGGTGGACATGTTATCAGATTATACGGGATTTTATAACTCAATGATTAAACCGGGAAATAGATTCTTTCACGGGATTTTACTAAATCAAGAGAAAACCGTAAACAATCACTCAAGTCGCTAGATGATAAAGCTCTAAGTCGCTAGAAACAAATCCACTAAGTCGCTACCAATTAATTCGCTAGACATCCAAGTCGCTAGAATCCCAAGTCGCTAACAGAAAAACAAGTCGCTAAGTAGTAACTCGCTACGGACCAAGTCGCTAACCAAATTTTGGCAGCAATTCGCTACACAAGTCGCTAGAAACACAAGTCGCTAAAGAGCAACATGCTACTGACCAAGTCGCTACCACAAGTCGCTACCCGTAGTGGAGATTCCACTACTTGTACTTTAACTCGCTAGATTTAACACTGTAACTCGCTACAATTTAATGAAGCAAGTCGCTATGAAGAAAACTTATCCGTGAACTAACTCGCTACCATGAAAAACCATATAAACATCACTTTTCAATCCAAAAACAACCCAACCAAGATGATTCAAGCTTACCAAATGAAAACCTAAACACTTATGATGATTCTAAACACAAAAGTACCAACAAAATTCAAACTTTAACACAAGAAATCAACCAAATGATGCAAAAACCACTAAATTTTTTCAAACTCAAAAAACCACCTAAAAACCACTATAAATCCAAAGATGTGCAAGATATGATCTAACCATGGCTCTTGATACCAATTGTTAGATATTAACTTTTCACATACACATCAAACCATAACACAAAGTAGCATATAGATGGTATTCTAGAGAGAGAAAGTTAGAGGTTTAGGGAACTTAGTGAGAGAAAGTGAAAGATATTATTATGAGCTCCAACTCTCTACCTTGGAAGGTAGAGAGTATTTATAGTCTTACACAAATCGCCACACTTTGGGCTGTGGATCAGGCATACAGTGGGTAAAGACCCGTCCGTCCTCCACGGTGTTACTTAACTAAATAACTACTTAACTTAAAAGAACTACGACTACGAGCTTTCTAAAGATTACATATACTTGAGGTGACCGACTCTTTAATACTGGGAATTTCTAATTCCTAACAAGTACCTTCGATGGGCTCTAAAGAGAACCAACTACTCCACGTTTAGCATCTAAACTCATAAGTAACTCTATCATTTCTCGATCTCTGCAAATTTAAAATCCCAAATAATGAGATCCGCGGATGCTTAGCCGATAATTAAATTATCTATGGTTAAGGGAACAAGCTAGGGCTCAACACGCCCGGTCAAGTCAGAATTCTATTCCTACTCTCACCAGCGGAAAGTCAACAAGGTGTCAAAACATATATTAACTTAGCAAATGCTTCGTCTAATGAAATAAAGTCATGCATATTTAAAGTCACTCAGGGAAACTTGCAAATTCTTGGCCTTGTGAGCTAGAATTCGCATTTTATAGCTTCTTGTCTAAGAGACTAGCAAACTTTTCAATCAAAAATACTTAACAAAAGCTTACAAAAATTTTAAATTTTTCACATTTTTGCACAATTTTTTCATTTTCTAAGGAAAAACGGGGTTGCGAGAGTATACGACGAAAATAAGCAAGTGCGGTCAAATCAAATCGAAGATTACCCACCCCAGACTAAAACGAAACATTGTCCTCAATGTTTAAGGGCAAGGGTATCACGAAAATCTAAAAGCCGTTTATTAAGTATGCTAGAAGATAAACGTTAGTCGATAAGATTAGGATATCGGATTTCCATCAGCATCGATCATGAAACTCGAGTGGAGAAAAGACAAACTTCGAGCACGAGAGTCTTCATATCGGGAACATCCTAAACACAACATCACAAACAACCAAACACGAGAAATCGAAGAGGCAGACCCCTTCACGTCACTTATTAGAAAATAGAAAGAAGACAGAGATAAGCAGGGGTGCCTCCCACGAAGCGCTACTGTTTTTCTTCACCGAGTCGCTAGCCTGACTCGTCCCCGAATTCATTTGTCCTTGGGGAAGAAAGTGGTAGAGATACCAGGGTCAAAAACGGTGTCCTCATTCCCAAAGGAATGAGACTGGGTGGGTTGGGAGGGAAAGAAAGTGTCGGGCTCAAGCACATATAGGTTAAATCCTCCCGAACACACAAAAGGTTTTTCAAGAAAGATTGATCCATCATCCGGTGGTTTTGCGGGTGGACGAAGGAATGACGGATCACAATAAGAATACTCCATAGACGAAGGGATTCCATGGTACAGAAAAGTGTTACTTGAAGGTTCATCAACGAAGGCATCCAAGAGAGGATCTTTTTTTCGGTTAACTTTTGTTTTATGAATGTCCTCTCCGAAGAGTATCCCAGGGTTAAAAATCTTGTCCTCGGAGAGGAAGGAAATCAAAGTATCATCTATGTGAAAATCCTCACGAGGAGAGGAATCACTCTCGGATAAAAAATAATGTTGGACCTCAGGATCAACAAGTTCATCTGTCGAAAACTTTACTTCCTTTTCTTTCTTCGGGAAAAACGTATCATAGTATTCTTCTTCATTCTCAGAGAAAATCGAGTCGGTAGGAGCAAGTTCATCGGTGAACTCCTCGCTTTCTTCGTCAAAGAGTTGATTTTCAAAATTTTGATTATATTCAGAATCGAATTCAAACAAGGGATTTGTGAATGTCGTTTTGAAAGATTCTGGATTGAAAGATGTCTCAGAAGAAGTTTCCATAATTTCAGAAGAAGGAGTGGGATTGCCACTCAAAGGAAGGTTGATTTTCTTAGAAATCGGAGGTGGGACAAGTGGTGTGCTCTTAGAGCTAGCAGTTTCCACCACTACCGTTGAAGTCTCCTTTTCTTGTTTCTCTTTCCGTTCAGCTCGTATTGTCGACATACTCTTAATCGTAAACCTTGAAAGATCAATTCGAGAAGGTTTAGGTTTAACTTTCTCAACATCATCCGGATCATCCGGAGGGGGGTAAGAAGATGGCTAGTTATATAACAATTTTTCAAGAAAAAGAATGTCCCCCTCCGGGTCAAAAGTAGCATCATCAATCTCAACGGGAACTGAATCATCATTAAGAAAGGCCTCGATCTCTTCCCAAATAGGGTCACTTTCCATAGTGAGAGACGGGAAAGAGTCGGTCATAATCGGATTAAACGGTAAAGTGGGATTGCCACTTTCTTCAGAGAAATCAATCACACCGATGCTATGAATCGAATGGTCATCGGGTGGAGGTTTTGACGTTTGTTCGGCATAAAACACAATTTTTTCATTTCCTTTTCTGATCGTTAACGTTCCTTGGTAATGATCCACAAGGACTTTCGCGGTTCTCAAGAATGGTCTTCCAAGAGTGAGAGGGACTCGGGTATCAACCTCTATATCAACGACGGCGAAATCCACGGGAAAATGGAACTCATCTACTCGTACCATAACATCATTGACTACACCAACCGTGTGAGCAATTGTTCGATTAGCTAATTCGATAGTCATACAAGTCGGTATAAGAGTCTTCAATCCAAGCTTATGATATATCACAAGAGGCATGAGACTTATGCTTGCACCTGAATTGGTCAAGGCATTATATTCCTCAGTATCATTCAAAGAGCAAGGAAGGAGAAATTTCCCGGGATCACCAAGCTTCTCGGGAGCTTGGTTTGAGGAAGAATCAAACGGTGTAGGCTCAAGTGAAATCTTTGAAATTTGTTCCAATTTCTTTTCATAAATCATGTCAGCAGCTTTGATCATATCAGTAGTGAGTTTAAACTTTGTTCCAGAAACAACTTTCATTTTGTCTAATCGTGATTGAATCGATTTGCACGGTGTAAGATTAGAACTTGGTGTTATGACGGAGATAGAAGGAACTTGGGCAACCAGAGGTTGGACGTATTTGGCTTTTCCATTATCAAGAGGAATTACCGGGTCCTTTGTCACCTCGGTCTCTCGTGCTACATTCCTCACCGGAGAAGAAATAGTCATCGAGGGCCCATTATCTCGAATGGTTACGGATTTCATTTCTCCCTTCGGGTTTGGAATCGTGTTACTTGGGAGAGAACCGGAACTCGAGGGTTGACTTATTTGACACAAAACAACATTTAACATATTCGCAAGTTTATTCTGCGAAGCATCCAATTTGTTGTTCTGAAGTCGAATTTCGTTCTTAAAATCATTGCTTTGTCTAGTTAACGATGATTGAAACTCATTTCTCAAACTTGAAATCTGGGTTCTCATGGTTTGGATGGTAGCATTATTGTTCTGAACGTAATTCGAGAATTCATTAGAAGGCAAAGGTGAAGCTTGATAGCTTGGATTGTAGTTAACTCCTTGGTTCTGGTATTGATTTGGTGGGGCTTTGAATTGGTTTTGAACATTTGGTCCACGAACTTGATGCTGATTAAAACGATTCTGATTGTTCGATGGAGAAAATCCCGGAGGTCCCATTTGATTACTAACACGAGGGTTTGTTTCAACTTGAGGACGGTATTGGTTACCTCCGGTTACGGCATTAGCATCGAAAGGATTGCCATCGGTGGCGGTACAATTGTAGTAGGCATGCGGGCCACCACAAGTAGTACAAGTCGTTTCCACCGCTTTGACTTGAGCGAGTGGAGAAGAATTAATCTTAACCAAAGCCTGAATCATATCCGTAAGCTTTTCAATCTTAGCATCGGTGCTAGACGTATTTCCGTAAGACGAGGACGATGGTGTAGCACTCACTCGAGCAGCAACTGATTTGCTACGTGAAGCACGAACTTTAGATTTGTTCTCAATAATGGACAAGGCATCTCTCGTTGATCGGGTCAACAAATTACCACCCGCGGCGGCATTGAGAGAGTCTTGATCAGTCTCATTCAAACCATTATAAAACGTATCAAGTTGGTGTAACTCAGAAAAACCATGATGGGGACATTGCCTAAGCAAATCTTTGAATCGGTCCCATGCCTCACTAAATGATTCATCAAATCTTTGTGTGAATTTTGTTATTTCATTTTTTAGGCTTGTTGTTTTAGACGGTGGGAAGAATTCGTTCACGAATTTTGATACTAAATTCTCCCATGTGGTTATCGATCGAGGGGGTAGTTTTTCGAGCCAAATCCGGGCGGCCCCCTCGAGTGAAAATGGAAAGAGTAGTAGCTTGATAGCCTCTTCCGGAACGTTACGGTACTTGATCGTAGACGTGAGCTTGTTAAACCGTCGGATATGAGAGTGAGGATCGTCCCTCTCAAATCCGTAAAATTGGCTCGATGATACCAAGTTGATCAAGCCGTGTTTAAGCTCAAAGTTATCGGCAACGATTGCCGGGACGACGATGGCTTCTCCATAACCCTCGGTGGGTGCCTGGAGTTGCTCTAGCATGGATCGGTTGTCCTCCGCCATTTCGACGATGGGCGGAGTCTGATTAGTTCGAATCTCGGGTTCGACTAATTGAGCACGTCTATTTCGCCTTCTCGGAATTGTAGCGGTTTCAAGTATCGGTCTGTGGGTATTAGAACGAGTGCGCATGCACTTTCAAAAACCAAGGCAATTAAAAGAGAACGGTATTCGAAAACACAGTGAACTTAACCAATAATCCCAAGTGAATAAATCACCTCTACAAGACAAACGCACAAGCGAGCGGAGAAGCTTTGTAGGTCAGCGCGAAGCTTATTAAAAACCCGCTTCTTTTCAGCCGCAATTTAATGTCAGGCCGTCCTTATACCCACCAAACAGTTTGTTTATCCGATAGAAGTAAATCAATTCACAAGTGACACAAAGGCAAGTTTTTGATCTTTGGTTCGGGAACTTATAATGATAACACCTCCGTTGAGAATGTTATATAATTGGTGTCTTCTATTTATTAGCAAAAACACAAGAGAAAATCTTTTTGTATTTTTAATATGATATATATATATATACAAAAGAAAAAGGAAAATATTTTTTACTTTTTTATTTTATAGAAAAATAGTAACTTCACGAATGAAGGATCTCGAGTCACTAATCGTCAAACCTCAAATGATATTGTCGTGACACAACCTCCCCGGCAGCGACGCCAAAATTTGATTCAGTGCCAAAACACGTCAAGCTTACTCACACAAGCTAGCCACTTGTGAATGACTAACCGTAAGAAACTTAAAACGGTTCAGACACTGATTTGTTGATAATGAAGGCTTAGGGGTTATGTGTGTGGATAAAACCTCAATATCGATATCAAAAGTAATCACGAAGATAGATTCAAATTCCTTTAGGAAAAAGAATAATAAATCAAATCCCGTGTGTGATTGTGTATGTAAAACCCGAAAAATCTAAAACCTATATAAGACTAAAATACCCTTGGAACCAAGAATAATAAAATACGTAAATTACATTATAATAAATTACGAAATAAAAAAACCTAATAAATAAACGTAACGAATATAATTTCGTGAACGACTTTGGTACGACGAAGGACGTAAATGTTTCGCTAATAAGTTGGGCCGTTTGTTTGTTTAATGGACTCGGGTCTTTTGTTTTTGTTTTGCGCCAAGCCGAAGCCCAAGAGGGTGTTTGTTTGTGTTCGTGTGAGCCAAGGAGGGGCCGAAGCCCATGTGGTGTTTATGTGTGTGTTCGGTTGGACCCAAGCCAACCCAAACCCAATCACTTTCCTATTCTAACTCAAATACTACAACTATAAATACATTACATAATCATTAAATTGAAACCCTAGTTTTGCTTTGCCTTTTCTTTTCTTCTTGCTCGGCCGAGAGTTCCCAACACACCTTTGGTGTCGATTTTTCTTATTCAAGTGAAGGTATAACGTTTATTCATCTTCCTTCTAACGTATTATGCATGTATATGTCGAGATATACTTTGTTTAGTCGCGTTGTTTTCTTTTTGTTTGTGGCCGAGAGATGCTAACCAAAGAAACAAGGAAACCCTAATTTATTTTAACTTATAATTAATAAGGAACGTGTAAAGTGATAAGTAATATTGAATCGGGTCATGTATATGTTGAGTTAATGTAAGCCGAGACATGCATGAGTTGGACCGAGGCATGCATGAGTTTCGAATGGGGTTTAAAACATATTAACTTGTATACGAAACATGTTTAAATGAGCTAGGTCTTGTGTAAAACATGCTAGCCGAAACCCTAGGTGAACCGAGTACATATGTACATGAGATTTAGACGTGTAATTAATGAGTAAGAGTACGTAAACATAAACCCTAGTTTATTATGTAAAGCATATGAAGTATACTAAACCCTAATAACTTATGGTCACATGAAATCATAAATGTGTATGATAAAGTGTAAAAGTAAAGAAGGTTATTAATTACGTATTAGGTTAAGTAACGAGTCATTAAGACGTAACATGTAAAGTGAATGCATATTAATGAGAATTAAAGAGTAAGAAACCCTAGAACGTAAATGAGAGTATATTAGGGTTTGAGCTAAATATAGTAAGTGTTATTTCATGTGTGAGTTATAACTTATTAAACTATTTTCACATTTAATCATAGACTTTAACAAATGATATAACGAACCCTAATCTACAACATTAATTATAAAATACTTAAGACTTATTAATAAAATCCTAAAAGTATGAAGATCATTAAAGTATGAATACCAAATATTAAAAGATCATTTTGACGATTATGGAATCATTAATAACTTGGACGACCGTTAATGTCTATAGGTTCTGTGAAGAGGGAGTAATCCTTCGTTTTCGTCTTTCTGCTTTTCGATCTTTGCGTTGGAATAAGGTACAGATATTCTGACCTTTTCAGTAAAGGTTTCTCTTAATGTTTTCTTTCGTATTAGGTTTTCCTAAGCCTTTGCTATGAATCCCAAATCTGATTTGTTTGAGCTATTGCTTATCTGAACTT
This sequence comes from Chrysanthemum seticuspe, assembly GCA_019973895.1. Classification (NCBI taxonomy): domain Eukaryota; kingdom Viridiplantae; phylum Streptophyta; class Magnoliopsida; order Asterales; family Asteraceae; genus Chrysanthemum; species Chrysanthemum seticuspe. Next base: position 114,781,463 of record BPTQ01000005.1, read on the forward strand.
TGATTTCTGAATTATGAAACATCTAATTTTGAACTATCTGATATGAAAACTATGATTTTGGAAACAAGAATGATTTTCTGATAAATATGATATGTGTCAGTTATGACATTCTGATTTGACCTCAGATAGTTTGACACCTGAGCCAAATATTTAACTAGTCATGGGGGTTCCATGTCCGTATCAGTGATGCACCTCTGATATGACTCTAGGGCAGTAGAGTGATGTTCTGCCACGTCTCTGGATGGTGAAGCATATTTGTGAATATGTAGGAAGGGGCGTATGGATGCATCCTAGATCTGTTATATGTTATCTGTTATATGTTATCTGATGATTGATGCTGCGTGCGTGCACGTCCTTCATAACTCTGGTAGGTCTCCCCTACAAATGTTGCCTTGTGTGAATATGAATATGATCTGATATAAGTTCTGGGCTCGTGGTAGTTGACTATAAACTTTATTCGAAATTATGACTTATGCTTTGAAAATGATAAAGATTTTGTTATTGCTCATTCACTTTATTTCATATCCGTTATCGTTTAGTATTCGCTTTTGCTTTCATATCTGTTCACTGGGCTTTTGAAGCTCAACCGCACTTTTCTTTTCTTCCGCGGCAGGTATCTAAGCATTGGAAGCTGGGTTGCTTTGGGATGAGTGCTTGAGTGGACTTACCTTAGAGATTTTAGCTTTGATTTCTTATGATGCCATTTAGACTTATTTATTTCGGATATTATGTTCGAAGTTTATTTCGTTTCCGCTGGGACCTATGTATTGAAGTCTTTTGACTTGGATTTTTCCGCATTTATGTTAAGACTTTCTTTTGGTTATGAATGTTTTGCTTTGATATGACACCATTACTTGTGATTCCTTTACCCTTGGCGGGTCGGGGCGTTACAGTGTATACGGATTAGTCAACCCGAATCGTTTCCCAACGAGGCGTGAATTGCCAACGTCGTTCTTGGTTTGGAATTTAATGCTCGATGTTTTGAATTAATGATTTGATTTTATTAAACTACGGGGATGGGGAAAGTAATTAAGGAAATCTAAACTACGGGAAATCCTAAGTGCGAATTAACTAAAACGAAATTAAAGAAACGTAATAAAAATGCAACTATGTCTAAATTATATCCTAAAAATGCCTAAAACTACTTTTACTCTAAAAATGATATTTGAAAACTATTTTAGAATTAAAACTATTTGTTTGGATTTTTCTGGATTTAATTTGAATTAAAAACTAAATTTTAACTTTTAAATCTAATTTATAATACTAAAAATTATGAAAAAGAGAGGGAAAATTATGAAACTATTTTCTAAAAATCTAAAATACCATAAAAGAATTTTCAAAACTATTTTTTTTATTTTTCTGATTATTTTTTCTATTTTCTACAAATTTAAAACTATTTAAATCTAATTAATATTGTGAAAAATACCAAATAAAAGTGAAAAAATAAGGAAAAATATTTTTTATGCTTTTTATATTTTTCTTAAACTGATAAAATTGAAAAATTATTTTTTGGAACTTTTTCTTAATTATTTGCAATAAAAGCTATTTAAAAATGCCTAAAAACTGTTTTTAATTAAGAAAAATAGTAAACAGTAACTAAAAACTATGAAAAATTCTAAATTATTATTCTAAATCTATGAAAAATATCAAACACTATGCTTATGTGTAAGAAAAGAGAGCTGTAGTGCAAACTGATTATGAATAAGCTACTTAAGATAAGCTAATGAGTGAAACAAACAACCACACTGCAACTGAAGCTAGATTATGCTAGAATAAGCTAATTGCAACTAATTACACCTAATCCTAACAAGCTACAAGTTGTGCTTAATGATTAAAGCAAACTGCCTAACTAAGCAAATTAGCTTCTAACCCCTACTGTTTTAGCTTGTGCACAGGCTTATTTAATAAGCCAAACTAAAAATCAATTATGCAGTCCTAAAAACCACCTGGCAAGCTACAACTAGACCAATTTTAAGCTTCTAACTCTTTGAAATGAGCACTGTGCAATGTCTGCAATATTTGCAAAAATCTGGTTTACACATGTTTTGACTTTTTGAAAACAGTGATGAATTTGACCAAAGTGAATTTTGATCTAAAGTAGTGAACTGATTTTGATGTTATAAGCTTAAACAAAATTGTATTTAGCAATTCCAATGTTATTTGAACCTAAATCAAACTTCTGATCTAGAACAAATCCAACAGATGCACAAACTATCACTGATCTAAGGTACTATGACTATTTGATGAATAATTGCTATAACTAAGACTTGAAATCACTTACAATTACCTAAATGAGCATGTATCCACTACCTAGATCTGATTAACCAACCTCTACCACAGATTTACCAGCTAATCCAAACACTACTGTTTAACTAATAATGTGAACTAAAAACAGATTAGGACTAGATTATGCTAAACTGACATTAAACAAAGATCAATTACTACAGATTATAACTAACTACTCATATGTAAACAACAAATTCAGAAGATAATGTATAGAAATAGATTTAAGAACTTACAAATCTCCTAGCCACTATGGCTTGCAACAATGAAACAGTGAACCTCTATCCTATTAAACCCCTAACCTACTCAAATTCCAGCTCAAATTTAACCCAAATCCAGCTTCTGCATCATCCCAATCCAATCAAACACCAGCAGAACTTCATTTCTACAAACAGTTGACTATTGTTGACTTATTTCTATTTTTGAAGTGAATTGAGATTTGGTTGAAATTAAGCTCACTATAAGCTATCAAAAGCTTGAATGAACCTTTATGAAATAGTAGCTAAGTTTGGATCAATCCATAGAGCAGATTGATATGATTTTTTTATTTTTCAATGATTTTATCTGATTTTTTTGTATTTTTGAGTTTTTGAAGAAATAAGCTAGAAACAGATGTATACTAATGAAATAAGCAAATAACAAAGAGATTAAGCAGTTTTAAATCATAAAAACTTAAACCAATATTTTGAAAATTAAAAACTAAATTTTATTAATATGAGAAATTGAGTACAAAATAGGAATTACAAATGCTTAATAAAACTTAAAACATGAAAATGACATTAAAACTAACTATGCTACTGAAATTTAGAGAGAAGGAAAGATACATCAATGTGAACGAAATGAGGTCCTATTTATAGCTAAACTTGAGGTCTTGAGGCTCTTGGAAAGATCTAGAAGTCTGAAATTTGTGCTTCTTTGAGTTGTTTTCATCCCTTGGATCATCATACACGTATCCCACTTGATATCAACCCTTGGATTAGATCTTACACGCATCTTCGACCAATGAGAAGGCAGAGATAGGAATGTTGCACGCGGATTGATGACCTGTCATTCCCCATGTGTCAGGTGGTGTCAGGGAAAGTACAAAAGTACCCTTAATCGCTGTTAATTTGACCAATTGACCAAGGGGTAACTTAGGGTTCATGCACTAGCAGTTTTGGGGGTAAATTGGGCGTGGGTAAGTTTTTTATTATATTTTGATTGGGTTGACTGGGGTAAAAGGGCGTTGACTCGGGTTAAAGACCGGGTAATGGTGGGTATCCGGGTTAATATAGTGGGCGGGGTTTGGTTTGGATTGGACCCGGGTATTGTTTTTGGGTTTGGGCCGTGAGATTTGGATTGGACTTAGGATAATATATTTGTAACTATTAAGTATACCAAGGACCAAATGTGTAAAAGCTGAAACTTTAGGGACCAAACTGTACTTTCTGAAAATCTTTATCAAGGGCCAATCTTGTCAATCTCAAATAATCCAAGGGCTGATCTTGTAAATTCTAAAACTTGAAGGATCATTTTTGCCAAATACTCAAAGCTCAAGGACTAATTTTGACATTTCTTCAAACTTGACTGTAACTTCTAAAAATCATCTTCATAGAATAAAATCTTCCAAAATGCACAATCCCGACCTTCCGGCTCAGCTCAAACTCTCTTGATCTCTCGTGCTCGGATTTACGTCTGATTTGGTTCCTTTTTGTGTGTTTTTACATATCCGTACCTGCACAAGCACAAACTCAAGAAAACCACAAATATTAGCAATAAACGGCTCTTTCTTGGTTGTTTTGGGTCAGATTTACTAATGAAAAGATATGTGTTTAAGCACATATCATACATCCAAATCGCCTTAGCCTACCTTGTATGCACTCATCTTTAGTGCATTATTGTTATCATTACTAAACCCTTAGTTCAAATATATAGTTACTTGCATGGTTGCTAAGTCGAGTCATATCTTTTGTACACAGTTTTGGGATGATTGAGACTCATGGGTAAAAGTAATATTTTATGGAGTAACGGGAAAGAACGATAAATTTAAATTCCCTTTGTCTATATAATTAAATACTCCAAGTGTTTTGATCTTTTCAATTCAGGTCAATTAGTGTTAGAGAAATAAAAACTCAAGTGTAGGGATGCTCCTATAAATCCCTTATATTTTGATGTTATCTTAGAGGATGGTAGAGTAAAAATGTATGTAAAAAAAAATGAAGAAAAAACATACGGGCTACCATCCTACATCTATCTCTATGTTTATGTCTTTAAATTTATGTTTGTTTTGTTTCAAGTTATCTAGAGTTAGTGAGTCTAGTCTTGGCTTAGCAACGCTACGCTTTTCATGCTTGTAACATAAGATTTTTGACTTGCCACCACTAAATATACCCTATCCAACAAAACCCTTTGTTTCCCTACCGTAAGCCTAACGTTACAACCCTTGTAAAGACCTCTTAGATAGTTGTTCCTAGATGCTTACGCCAAAGCGATGGAGGTTTGATCTAGTCTCAAGCTTATGGTAATCTATGTACTATGCCAGGTAATGAGTGTTTATCTTCCATTTCCATTTATTATATTTCATATAAACCCGAGAGATGAGAGAATCCAAACACCACTTGTGAGGTGCTAGTGTATAATTTCCATGCTTGTTATGACTATTGCGGTGCTTTTACTTGTTATAAACTATTTTAAACCAATGCTTCATGCCCCTTAAATTATAAATTGATTGGCCAAAAGCACATTTACTTGAGGACAAGCAAATACCAAGTGTAGGGATATTTGATAAGGATTTAAAACGTACGCTTTTAGGGGGTCATTTAAGCCCTAAATCAACCACTTTTATATCCGTTACTGCTTAATTTCGTTCCTTTTTACTTTTTAGGTCTCTTGGAAGCAAAATAATGGAATGAAGCACATTTGGACGAAAAGGAGCAAATACATGAAGAAAATGACAAATTCAATATCGAAGCCACTCAAAGATGATCAATAGTACCTGATGGCGTCCCAATCAAAGGGCGACGCCGTCCATCTATGAAGACTTGATCAAAACATGCATGCGACGGCTTAGTGGAAATTTTGGTCACACAACCTGAGGCGTCACGCTATAAAAAAGGAGGGTGTCACTCACAGTTTTCAACTCAGACGACCCATATCTAGAATCAAGACGACATCCCAACTGAAGACCGACGACGTCACATCTCTAAGGTGACGCCGTCCTGTTAGGAATTGGAAATTCCAAAATCTCAAAGGGTTTGATATTTTTGATCGGGGGAGAATTTGTGATTTAATAAGAAATTTGATAAAAGGTGATCGTTTTGATGAAAATGTGTAGGCTGCTCTCTCATATGTGCTAAACGCTTTCGAATCTCGAAGCACATATTGAGGGGGAGCGAATGGTTTTTTAATGGCTTTTGTGATCGTGATTATGCTTCAAAAAGAACTCTTTCCTCTATGTGATAAAATGATTTCATATATCCTATGCACATATTGAGTGGGAGAAATTTACCAAGAAAATCAAATGGCTTTTTCATAAGAAAATTGTGATCAAAGAAAATATTTCAAAGTCCTCTTGCCTCCATGTGCTAAACAATTTCTAAATCATATGCACATGTTGAGGGGGAGGTTTTCTAAATGATCAAAACTATTAAGGTACAAAATGCTTTGATCTCGTATCACAAGTACCTTGATTATTTTTCCAAATGATTTTTCAATTGGTTTCAAGGAAGAATGAACTGTACCAAAAGACTGACCATTTTACTTTATGTATGGAGTTATAAGGATGGTGAGGTTAGGTATTAGTTCCCACGATCCGCCAGAACCGGAGGGATCTACCCAGAGACAATCCACTAGATAGTGTAGAGTCCTTAGGTATGATGAAAAAAAGGAGAAAAGTGAGATATGGGAAGAGTGCGGACTGAGACAGAGCTAGTACTGGAATAAACCCAACGAGGTTCTAGTTATGATGTCTCGGTAAGCACTGAAGGGGTTGAAGAATGAAAAAGAAATGAAATGAGAAAAGGGTGAAAATAAATAGCCCTCCAATACTTCAACCTTAGGGCAGAAACCGGGTTCAATACATATGCTACTGGTGGTTACTAAGGTAACGCTGATATTGAAGACAAGACGTCATGGACCCAGTGACGCACTGCACTAAACTTCCCAAGCTACTCAAGTTCCTCTTAAAAGGGCTTGTTTCATTCTCACGGGGAACTGACATAATCTATCGACTTTCTCTTAGAGATTATTGATATTGAAGAAGGAGACCCTCTCCCTAGTCTCCGGCATAGGAACCAAATGTGCACAATTGAGTCTAGAGCCAATAGATCATCCACAATATCTCATTAGGACACTAAATTCTTGAAGACTTGTTGTTTCACACAATGTGGAAAGTAAGAATATATTAAGAGTCCTACGCATTATCCTTGTGGTATTGCCAGAACATCCGAGTGATATGTAAATATTCACAATGAAGATGGAAATCCTTCTAGAGCCAACATCAAACAAGCTCTTGGTGGGTGACATGTGAGATCTTTTCTAAAGATCAAGCTTGTGACAACTGGATAGAAACGATGAGGCGATTCAATCTTGAATCAACCTTGGTCCAGGAAATGAATTGACGAATACTTTTGGAAATACCGTTCGATGTGCAAATCTTCTTTTCTCTAGCACATCGAATGTGTATTCATTTTCAAACACAAAAAGTATCTCTGATTGAAAAAAATACTTTCAGAAAAACCGTTCGATGTGCGAATCTCTTCTTTTATCAAGCACATCGAATGTGTACTCTTTTCAAATATAAAAAGTATTTATGATTGAAAATTGATCTTTCACATAAAACCTTCGTCGTATTTCAAAACTCTTTCTTCTAAGCAATACGCGATTGTTTTTCAAATCATTTTTCATCAATCAGTGAATGTCAATTCGCTGGTTCACTCACTCCGTGTTGTCTTCTTTGAGACGTTCCGGTTTGAGAACATCTAGAACAGCTGCGAAACCCTGTCAAGGAGATTCTTAGGAATCCTACCTGATCACAGGCAATACTTGTACTGATCAACGGGGAACCGTGGGCCGTGTACCTTAATTCAATGAAAGTGATCAAAGACACTTTCGTGTGTTTTATTGCTAACTGTTGTTTGCAGGTACATTTGGACGGTTGCAGCTGATCAGAATCGAGAAGTCAATCCAAAGCCACATGCTCACAGCATCCACACTTAATTTGAAGAAATCATGACTGGTGCATATCTACGTAACCTGGTTATGATATTTTTATACTATACTTCTGCTACGCTGCTGCAAATATCATAAACCAGTAAAGCTTCCGCTACTCTGATGGAAAGATGTCATGATTCAAAAGTGTGAGCATGTTGGTCCGAAAGTCACAACATCACATGAAGGCAACATAATAAAGGGTGATCCAGAGATTTACTGTGGCTGATGATCTCAATGAAAGCTCGAAGATCATCAAAGATGTGGATCAGTTCAAAGACCTCCACTTAAAGTACAAATCAATGCGGACTTTGAAGAGTCACTGCTAAAGCACAAAGATTGCAGAAGTGAAGAATTTAAGTCTACGAGCTCAAGAACAAAGTCAAGAATAGAATGCTAGGATTGAAAATGTAAAACATGGGGTGACCTCCCTTAGGGGGAGATTGTTAGGAATTGGAAATTCCATAAGTGAATAGTCGGTCACCCTAAATATTATCTAGCATAGGTTAGCTCGTAGACTTGTCGTTTGTCACGTTATTAAGTAGTTAATTAGTTAGTTTGTAGCGTAGTTTAGCGTAGTGCAACACCGTGGAGGAATGACGGGTCTTTACCCATTGTATACCTGATCCACAGGCCGATAGGAGGTCGTGTATTATGTAACTATAAATACCCCTTCCATCTATGGAAGGGGTGGAGCTTCTAAATCTAACATTCCATAATTTACAAAGCAACTCTCTAGCAAGAAACTTCCTCTCTCTAAAATGGCAAACATGTATTTTGATCATCCAAGACCACCCGAATCATCAAACACAATAATGTTTCGATCCTACATGTCCCATCGATGACTTGGCCCAGACGAAACCTTAATGACGGCGAGCTGACGGCGTCCCATGCAAAAGGTGACGCCATCGCATTTGTAAATCTATATATAGAATTCGATTTTTCTGCATTTAAGGAGGTAGGCTTTTGGAGAAAAAAACCCTAAATCGTTTGTAGTCTGATTTGGACAGTATCTTAGGGTCCCATACCCTATTTTACACATCGAGATAAGTCTTTTAATCCAAAGTAACATTATCTCTATCCATTAGTCGATTGATTATGTGTATGATTGCTTGTTTACCATGTCTAGCTAAATTTCTTGTGTGTTTGCTTAGATATATGAAACCTAGTTATTGGTTATTGTTAGGTTGTTTCTTATCTTAATTGTAAATTGGCTTAGGAGTGCAACTAGGCATCATTCGTTGTATTTAATGCTTGAGTATGCTTTATGAGGATATAGTCTATGGATGAAATAGCCAAGGCTTGCTGATTACGTAGGTTGTATAAGAGAGATAACCTCAAAGAACTAGGGACTATGCATATCCTACGACCTTAGGAATACAACGCGTTAAGATAAGGTGTGACAATTCAACCGACCAATAAAAGATAACTAGGGAGTAATAGTATCTAGGTAAACACATTTTTAATCATCATACGAGCACACATCAAATAGACATAGCTACCCATAGTAATTAGATAAACTAGATAATTAGACAAGTAGAGTAATCGGTAGAAGTACCACCCCCAAACCAATTGCCCCAAGATTTTACCTTAGCTTTCTAAAAAACCAATAAAAAGATAAAAAAGAATCATCCTCAACCCCCACCTTCTCGTCATACATTTATTACTAGCATTCCTATTCCCCTAGAGAATGATATCAATCCTCGAGGCTTACCCAATACTACACTACAACGATTAGGTTCACTGCCTAGGAGGTTGAAAAACTTGCTCGACGAAAAGGAAGTTTCCTTTGACCCCGAACGCGCTTCGTACGCGCATCAGGTCTAAACTTTAATTCACTAACCTAATCGCATCCTTTATAAACCAAGTCTGTTTGTGTTCTTAAACCACCATTCAAACCATTATTCAAACTCAGTAGCTTAAACACTCCTTAGCTCCTAATTTTCACCATGACTAAAGCATCTAGTACAACCTCATCAACAAAAGGTTTCTCCAAGAAAAATGCTCGTGTTGTTCATGAAATTTCCTCAACCGAGTCATCACCCGCCAAAACTTCAAACACTAGAGTTCCTCCCCAACAAACTCAACCAACCAAAGCTAACAGAACCGCTCGAATTAGCATTTGACCTTGTGGGTTGGAAATAGTTTCATCAAACACTACCATACCCTCTAAACCAAACACACCTAGCTCCACTAAAACACCTAAACCCTCATTTCTAGAACCTAGATTACACTCTTTCACATCCAAACCTTTACTCCTTAGAAGACTCACCACCTAGGACTTCTCATCCACCACTTTTCTCATCAAATGAGGAACAACCTTCACACCAAAACCTTGATGTAGTAACATCACCAACACCCATATTCTACTCGCCTTCACCATCAAATAGTCCATCTTTGAGTACAAGGAACCACCAATCTCAAAACCCAGACCATATGGATACCATTTTATCTCCACCACCGACCCATACGTCACCACCTTCACTCTTAGTTGAACCCCATTCTACTCCATAAAACTCACCTCCACAAATCCCTTCATCCTTTATGGAACCTCCTTCCTTCTCACCCAATGTTTCACCTCAAACCTCTCCATCCTCAATACCTCCATCTACTAGTCATGACAATAATTGCTCTAATTGTCAACTTACCTAAGGGTTAGTTTAAGAAGTACGAGATGATTTACGTTTCATGTTCCATCACCTTCTTGAATGATTCGACCAAATCATCAAATCTACTCATCCCTAAACATAGGCACAAGTGGTATTCTTCTCTAGTCTTAGGCGCAACTTAGAATTGTTAGTTAATATACTACATGTTTCTATCATTTTCTTAGTTTTAGAGATATGTGTATCATTTCTCTTGTTTTATTGAATGAAACTACATGCTGTATGTTATATAGTTATGTGAATATGTTTGGTGCAACAATACATAACTCATTTGGATGTTTACATCAATATTTATATCTACATTGCTATTAATAAGTTGCAGGTACACGGTTCCCAAAAATTAGCCTAGACGGATCCCTCACAGGAAGGATCTGCCAGAACTGTCCAACAGAAACAAAGTTTTTAACTAACTTGAAGATCATTTGCAGGAAACAAAGCACCATATACTTGTTTTCTAACCTTTTATTTTGTAGATTTTCAAAATACACATGAAGACTTTGACACCCTCAAACAAGGGGGAGTTTTTCGTCAAAGCAAAGCATTGCAAAAACGCTTGCAATACACACTTAGGTTTTCCAAATTACTTGATGCCTTCATCAAAAGGGAGCACTCGTCAAGGGGAGCATTTCGTCAAAGACGAAACCATTGCAAAAATACTTGCAATACACTTGTTTAGCTTTCCAATTACTTGACGCCCTCAACAAAGGGAAGAATTCGTCAAGGGGGAGCTAAGATGAGAATTTTAGTCTCTCATCTTACTACATCCTTTAATTTTTCTTCTTCTAGCTATTTCTCATTTTGTTACTTTTTACAAGTTTTTCTCAAAACCATTTTTTCACTATGTGTTAGTTTATTTTCGACGCTCTTTTTCGACAAAAAGGGGGAGAAGAGAGTAAAAATTCCAATTCAAATTTTTACGAAATTTATTTTCTTCTTAAAATAATCTTATGTTTTGTCATCAACAAAAAGGGGCAGATTGTTAATATAAATAAACCATAAAAATGTTTATTTATATTTTACGATCTTCTAATGTTTTGTCGATAACAAACGTAAAATCATTTTAACGAAATAAATAAAATACATAAAAGGTTTGAGCCAATAGTTTACTAACACACTTTCACTAATCATACTAAAACCACCAAAACATGTTTAGTAAATAAGTTATATAAAACCAAAGACATTTTTATAAAATACTAACAATTAAAAGTGTGTTACATCTTATAAAAATGTATATGTATAACAAGTAATAGTGTTTACATTTTATAGAAATGTATATGTACTTTGTATATGTTGCAATGGGTAAGTAATGGGTAAAAACCAAAGTCCATAACCCATGACCCATGACCTATGATCCATTTACTAGGTACAATGAATACTGTTGGGTAAAAACCAAAGTCCATAACCCATACCCATGGAGCATGATACATAACTCATGACCCATTGCATGACATCATACATGAAGTCATGTTGGGTATTACCTATGATCCTTGACCCAAAGTCCATGACCCATGACCCAAGATCCATAACCCAATGACTAGGTACATTGCATCTTATTGGGTAATCATAATCCAATACCCATAACCCATGGTCCATGACCCATAACCCATAACCCGGTTTGCAACCCGAAATCCAAACTAAACTGACCCATTTGTCGGATCCCAGAATTTACACTAGCCGGATCCCTCTGGTGAGGAATCCACAAGAACCGTGGGACAATAGACATGTTTTGTCTATAAATAGTGAGTCATTTCTCTCTTTCTCACTACCACTCTTAGATATACTTTCTCTCAATATTCTAACCTCACTAACCATAGATCCAAAGGATCATTCTATGTATTTTTATGTTTGTGTGATTCTCTAGGTTCCTCTTAAAGGCGAGATCACCACCTCTTGAAGACGTGCAAGCTCAAGGTCATGAGTTGCTAAGCTTCGTCATCATCAATACCACTAAAGTGCATCTTGTTTATAGTTCTTTCCTCCCTCCATAGAAGTGTCGTGTTGAAGGCATTAGTGAAAGGTGCCGAATTCTTGTGTTGAAGGCATTGGTGAATGGTGCCAAAGGTGTACATTTGATATGGTTCACGATGTACAAGTTATGTAGGTTGGGTTAGAGGATGTTGATATCCTCTCTAGTGTTGTAACAAGGAGTGTGTCTCCTTTGGGTAGTTGTGTTGTGGTGTAGTGTTGGGTAGAAGTTCCTCCTTTGTAATGGAACTCAGTATCTAGCCTTGTACCGGATAAATTGTAGGCGATGTTGTGATAGGTTTGGTTCTACCTCGTGGAAGAACTCAGTGTCTAGCCTTGTCCGGATAAAGAGTAGGCGACGTTGTGAAGGCTTCTCCGCCACATTAAGGAGCTTCTGTTGTGTAGTGCTTACAAACTCTCGAGTGGGGTACTCGGGGAGTGGATTAGGGCAAGGAAGGTGTCCTTGTAACCGAACCACTATAAATACTCGTGTCGTAGTTTTGTGTTTCTTTACTCTTTATCTTTTGCATTACTTACTTATATGCTCATCCATCAATATCCAACACACATACCAAATAGATTGACATAAGTCGATCTAAATACATTAAAACGAAGTTTTAAACGGTAAAACTATTCAACCCCTTCTAGTTTTCCACAGAACGCTTACTGTATTTGTACATTGGAGTGTGCCAATCAATTTTTGAAGTGTGCCAATCACCTCCCATAACTTAAACTTTAGGGGAAATCATGCCTACTTTATAAAGTAGGCAACTTGCCTACTTTATTTTGCAAAAAATTATAAAATATATACAATTAAGCCCTTGTAAATATATGTTCGTGCTGTTCTGGTCCCTTTCCCCTCCTTTTTTAATAAAGGAAAGTAGGCAAGTTGACTACTTTATAAAGTAGGCATGATTTCCCCTAAACTTTATACCAAACACAAACAGTGGAATTGATATACTTAATTCCATTCCACCCTCTTATCAAAACCAAACCTATTGTGATTCCAAATTGCAAACCAAATACACCCTTACTATTTCCATATCAAAAATGTAATATTCAATGCATAAAGTATAAATGGTAGTTGAAACATAGTTTGTATTTAGTACATATTACCCTAAATGGGAATGATATTGCTTCTACTTTACATGCTTTCTGGTTGGTGCAACGTTCTTAACAAAATTATTTTGTGTTTTGTACTTGTAGTGTGGCTCTGGGCGGTCCGTTGCTCAAATTAAGGCTGGGTTTGTGGTTCGTGTTGGACGTAGAAAGGCTGGGACTTAAGCATTGTAAGAAAAATTTGAGAAAGCCAGATAGATTGTTACATACGTTTTCTTTAATGGTTTGTTTTCTGGTGGTATTAGATGATCTTGAATCATTTTAGTATGTGCAGTTTTGATCTCTGATTTTCCTTCTCAACAATTCTTTGATATCTTAATTAGACCAGCTTCTGTACCCATATGCTCTGTACTATCTAGTTAGTGATACCATTTCATATCAAAGCAAATACTTTAAGTACTTCCTTTTACAGCTCATGTAAATGTATCGAAGTAACGTCTTTGTAAAGAGTATTTTCAAATGTATATAAGAGGTCATTTTTATCAGGATACTAATCATATAAACTTGACTGCCAGAAAATCAACTTATGTCATTCATTGGTGTGTTAAGTATGTCATTAATTGATATCTCAAGTATATTTTGTGATTTTAAGTTGCAAACACAGTTCTTTCCATTCTCCTATTAAAATTTCATAAAACATATTTTGACATTAAAATTCCTTTTGATAATAAACCTCCAAGCTTTGGTGTAGAGCCAAAAATACTATGTCCTTTAGTAAAAAAGGGTTGGATTGACTTTTTTTTTCTTTCTTTAAATCCTAAAGTTTGATTCCTTGTTAAATCCTATTCTATCTGAAAATGACAGCTTGTTGATACAATCCCAATTCAAATTTGCCCCAAACTATGTGATTTATATCAAGAGTAAATTACGTCATTTGTCTCTTAAGTTGTAAAAACCAACGCGTTCACTTTCAATTTGAAATAAATTCACCATTTTTCTCCAATGTTTTCATTTTGTTTTTTCAGTGGTCCTTTTGACTAACAGATGTTAGTCAAAGCAGGTTAGATGACTACGTGCCTTTCACATGGGGGCAAATTCGTCATTTCTAATTTTATATAAAACAACACGTCAAAATAAACACATACATAATTCAAATAAATAAAGTGTTTGTAGGATCGTATATTTATGTTGTTTAGATGATTCGGGTGCTCTAGGTAGATGATTAAATAAGATAGCCATGGTTAGAGAGATGAAAAGAGGAGAGGGTGTTTTCTAGAGAGAGAAATAACAAAAAGTGTAAGGTTAGATTATTGAAAAAGCACCACCCCTTCCAAGGATGGAAGGGGTATTTATAGTTACAAATAATATGCCCTTCAGACGGGCTGTGGATCAGGCATACAGTGGGTAAAGACCCGTCCTTCCTCCACGGTGTTGCTCTAAACTAACCTACACAACTAACTAACTAATTAACTACTGAATAACGTAAATAATGACATGTCTACGAGCTAACATATGCTAGACCATAATTGGGGTGACCGACACTTTAACATGGAATTTCCAATTCCTAACAATCTCCCCCTAAGGGAGGTCACCCCATGAAATACATTTTGCATCCTAGCATTCTATCTTTGTCTTTAGTTCTGAGCTCGTAGACTTCTATTCTTCAAGTTCCGCAATCTTTGTGCTTTAGTAGCGATTCTTCAAAGTCCGCATTGAAATGTACTTTTAGTGGAGGCCTTTAACTGATCCACATCTTTGATGATCTTCGAGCTTTCATTGAGATCATCAGCCACAGTAAATCTCTGGATCACCCTTTGTAGTGTAGCCTTCATGTGATGTTGTGACTTTCGGACCGACATGCTCACACTTTCTGGATCATGACATCTTTTCATCAGAGTAGCGGAAGCTTTTTCTGCTTCAAGATATTTGCAGCAGCGTAGCAGAAGCATAGTATAAAAATATCTGAGCCAGGTTATGAAGATTGGCACTTGTCATGATTTCTTTAAATTAAGTGTGGATGCTGTGAGCATGCGGCTTTGGATTGACTTCTCAATTCTGATCAGCTGCAACCGTCCAAATGTACCTGCAAACAACAGTTAGCAATAAAACATACGAAAGTGTCTTTGATCACTTTTGTTGAATTGAGGTACACGGCCCACGGTTCCCCGTTGATCAGTACAAGTACTGTCTGTGATCATGTATAATTCCGAAGAATCTCCTTGACAGGGTTTCGCAGCTGTTCTAGCTGTTCTTAAACCGGAACGTCTCAAAGAGGACAACACGGAGTGAGTGAACCAGCGAATTGAGATTCACTGATTGATGAAAAATTGATTAAAAAACAATCGTGCATTGCTTAGAAGAAAGAGTTTTGCAATACGACGAAGGTTTTATGAGAAAGATCAATTTTCAATCATAAATACTTTTTGTATTTGAAAAGAGTACACATTCGATGTGCTAGAGAAAAGAAGATTTGCACATCGAACGGTTTTTCTAAAAGTATTTTTTCAATCAGAGATACTTTTGTGTTTGAAAACATGAATACACATTCGATGTGCTATAGAAAAGAAGATTTGCACATCGAATGGTTTTTCCAAAAGTATTCGTCAATTCATTTCCTGGACCAAGGTTGATTCAAGAGTGAATCGCCCCATCGTTTCTGTCCAGTTGTCACAAGCTTGATCTTACCAGAAGATCTCACATGTTACCCACCAAGAGCTTGTTTGATGTTGGCTCTAGAAGGATTTCCATCTTCATCGTGAATATTTTTAAATATCACTCGGATGTTCTGGCAATATCACAAGGATAATGTGTAGGACTCTTAATATATTCTTACTTTCCACATTTTGTGAAACAGCAAGTATTCATTAATTTAGTGTCCTAATGAGATATTTTGGATGATCTCTTGGCTCTAGACTCAATTGTGCATATTTGGTTCCTATGCCGGAGACTAGGGAGAGGGTCTCCTTCTTCAATATCAACAATCTCTAAGATAAAGTCGATAGATTATGTAGGTTCCCCGTGATAATGAAACAAGTCCTTTTAAGAGGAACTTGAGTAGTTTGGGAAGTTTAGTGCAGTGCATTACTGGGTCCATGACGTATTGTCTTCAATACCGGCGTTACCTTAGTAACAACCAGTAGCATATGAATTGAACTCGGTTTCTACTCTAAGGTTGAATTATTGGAGGGCTATTTCTTTTCACCCTTTTCACATTCATTTCTTTTTCATTCTTCAACCCCTTCAGTGCTTACCGAGACTTCATTACTAGAACCTTGTTGGGTTTATTCCAGTTCTAGCTCTATCTCAGTCCGCACTCTTCCCATATTCTCATTTTTCTCCTTTTTTCATTATACCTAAGGACTCTACACTAACTAGTGGATTGTCCCTGGGTAGATCCCTCTGGCTCTGGCGGGATCGTGGGAACGAATACCTAACCTAACCATCCTTATAATACCATGCATAAAGTAAATTGGTCGGTCTTTTGGTATTGTTCTTTCCTTCTCGAAACCAATTAAAAAATTATTTGAAAAATCAATCAAGGTACTTGTGATATAATATCAAAGCATTTGGTACCTTAATTGTTTTTGATCATTTATAAATGCTCCCCCTCAACATATGCGTATGATTTTGAAATTGATTAGCACATGGAGGCAAGAGTTCTTTGAAACAATTTCTTGATCACAATTTCCTTAGAAAAAGCCATTTGAGTTTCTTTGGTAAATTCTCCCCCTCAATATGTGCATAGGATATTTGAAATAATTTTATCACATAGAGGAAGGAGTTCTTTTGAAATACTTTCACGATCATATTGCCATACAGAAAACCATTAGAAAATCAATCAAGGTACTTTGTGTTGAAACATAGAAATCTTTGTACCTTGAAAATTTATTTTCTTTTTGAAATGCTCCCCCTCAATATGTGCTTCGAGATTCGAAAGCGTTTAGCACATATGGGAGAGCAGCATGCACATTTGAATCAAAACGATCACCTTTTATCAAATTTCATTATTAAATCACAAATTCTCCCCCGATCAAAAATATCAAACCCTTTGAGATTTTGGATCCCAAGTGATTTAATAAGGTTTAGAAAACCTGGGAGAAAATGTGGCCTTGTTTAAATACTCTTCTGGTTTTTGGTAAAATGCTCCTCCACAATCATGTGCATTATGTATTTCAAAATCGTTTGGCACATGAAGGAAGGAGTGCTTTTGAAACAATCACCCTTTAAAACCTATTTGAGATTTAAATCACGATCTCTCCCCCGATCAAATATTTCAAACCAATTGAGAATTTGGATCCCGATTGATTTAAATCATTTAGAAATTTTTGGGGAAAGACGTGGCAAGATTTAATTTTGAAAAATGATAGAAAAGGAACAGTTTTTCGACATTAAAGATTGTTAGTGTCAGGTATGATAGTTTTTAAGAGATCTTTAAGTAAAACAAAACAATTTCACAATCAAACAAGAACAGAAAAATTTCATTTTAAAAGACCTTGATTCAAAAGAAAAATCATACCATGACATAACATTAAATCTTTAGATAACCACTTATTATCGTACAAAACGAACTTTTTGATGAAATATCGTTTGAAAATATTTAATTTGAAATCACTTAAGATTTGACAAAATAAAGTCCGGTTGATTTCAAACTTTGAATCCAATTTGGTTTCAAAACAATATTTTTCCATTTTTCAAAACAATATTTCAAAATTGTTTATAAAAATGGTACAATTCACTACTTTTCCTGCACAAGATACGTTAGGTGGAGAGAATCATAAGCTGCTTTTGTTGTTGCTGAGAGGATGAAAGAAAACCGTCTGCTGATGCAGTGAGACCTCTGAAGTTGCATCTATCGTGCTAACTAAACATGGAGAGATCTGATTAAGCTCCGTTTCTTCTTTTGTCGACCCAAAATATAGTTGCCCTTTCCTTTCGGCATCCAATCATCTTCATTTATGAGATCCGGATCGGGAACATTCTTTTATACCATGATATCTGCATATGTTTGTGGACACAAACAGATATATGGTGGTCGACATCACCCAAACAACAATCGACTAATAAAAGTCAATCCAACATATCAATCAGATCATGTAAAGCATGGGAATAATGTGTTTATCAAACTCTAATCATCTAATCCAAACAATCATATCCTAGGCACCTAGTCCTTCAACGTAGGTTAACATGTTTTACAATTAAGTATATAAGATAATTAGATAAGCCCGTTAGATGATATAAATTTGAAAACATTCTCCCCCTCAATCAATGACTCATTCTCTGAAAAGTTAAAAGCGCTGAAGTCATTGATTGAGTTTTGCAAAAACACTGATTCTGATTGATTTTTAAGTAACTCATATACCACCATTTTGTTAAAACAAATATTTTTCTAAAGAATTTTAGAAGGAAAAATATTTGAGTAGGAACAGCAGTCCTTCGACATACTTTCCTCATTTTGTTTTAGGATAAGTGCACGAAATATTTGAAAATTGGTTTAGCGCGGCACTTTCCTTTCTTGAAGAACGGGTTTCTATTTGAAATAATAGCAAACCATGGTTTAAGCACGGGTTACAGTCTAAAGTAACTGCAAGCCATATTTTTAGACATGTTTTGGAAAAAGAATATTTACACCTCCTGCTCGAACTTCATCTATCGTCCCGTGCCATTATTGAATGACATTTCTAAGACCGCAGATGTTATCGATATCAGAAGACATGTCTTGAGAAAACATATTTTTGGTATTTTTAAATTTTCTGATTTTTTATGGGTTTTTGAAATTTTCTATTTTTCTATTTTGTTTTGCTGGTTTTATATTTTTGTATTTTCTTTTTGATAAATATTTACAGATAGAGTAGGTGATATAGTTTAAGAAGATGATGATACGAATACCGAGATAAGGATATCGAACAGCACGTCGTAGAAGATAGAATTCGTCATCTCTTAAACTTCCACCACCAAAGCTTCCGAGGCTCCAGAATAGAAGGAATTGAGCCTTTAAGAATGCGAGACTTTGGCAGCTTCCCCCCAAACCGAAAATCCTTTACCTGAGCAAATTCAAAACGTTCTTTCAAGCTTGCCTTATCTAGATGCACAAAGACGCACACCATATCATCGATCTTGCTGCTCCATATAAGAATTATCATCGAAAGTCTCCGTTCGGGGTTATATCATCAAGTAGAACAACAAAGAATCATCCCACACTTGAATAATCTTCTCAAATTCCTTTTCCACTGAAGTCTGAAGCGATCCATTCCAAAAAGTTGTCAAGAGACCACTTCCCCCACATAGAAGAATTGATGCACTCAGTCTCTTAGACTAGAGTTCACGAAACCAAATACACATATACCCGAAGACAGAGAAACTTATACCATCGAAGTAGCAGATTAAGTCCGATAGCCAAAGAATAACCCCGACGTATACTTTTCTCTCCCCTGAAGAAAGTGTATGAAGCTCAAGAACCCAAAGTACCCGAATGCCCAAAGAGAGAATAACTGATAACATTGAAGAAGCAGGCCGAATCACTGATTATCTCCGCGGATGACAATCTCTGCGGATGTCTACTCCGGAATAAGTGATTATATCTCTGAATCACTGATTAAGCACTCAAGTGAAACAATTGAGCGTCCCCAATGTACACAATCTCTCTCCCCTGATGATTGCGATAGCATCGAAATCATCACACACTTGTGTACCTCTTTTATCACCAGAAACTAACTCTTCCATCTCTTCCCCCACATAGTTGGAATAAGAACACTAAACGCCATGAGTCAAACCTTGAGTTTCTCTGCGGTAATGACATTCGTCTTCCCGGGATATCTTCAATCAGTTAGAAGTATTTTATGATTTAATATTACATATGTACAACAACCAGTGTTTACATATTTGGGTAAAATATACACATAACTAGTATGTAGTATATTGGGTAATATAAATGGGTAGAAACTTAAGTATCATAACCCATTGGGCAAATACATTGAATGTACAACAACCAGTGTTTACATATTTGGGTAAAATATACGTAAATGGTTTAAACTAATAGTTTCTAACATATTCACATTTTCACATAAAACACTAAAACAAGTATAAGTGATTTTATGATTTAATATTACATATGTACAACAACCAGTGTTTACATATTTGGGTAAAATATACACATAACTAGTATGTAGTATATTGGGTAATATAAATGGGTAGAAACTTAAGTATCATAACCCATTGGGCAAATACATTGAATGTAGTTGGGTACAACCCAAAGCCCATGACCCATGGAGCTTGACCCATAACCCATTGCATGACATCCTGCTTATATCATATATGGATAATATCCATAACCCATGGTTTTGACCCATACCCATGTGACTAGGTGCATTGCACTCAAGAGATACATTGTATCTAACTAAAGACCCATGGATCAACCCATGACCCATAACAAAAATACCCATGGGTAAAGAGGAGCGTCCCACGGATCCCTAGCTTTACGCTAGACGGATCCTTTATGGAAGGGATCCGTGGGATCCGGGGAACAGTAGAATTTTTCCTCTATAAATAGTGAGCCATTTCTTCATTGTTTCTCACCCCTTTCTAACATACTTTCCCCTAGAGTTGAAAACTCTCTAACCTCAGATCCAAGAGATCTATGTTTGTAGTTTTATTTTTGTGTGATCTTCTAGGTTCCTCTTAAAGGAGATATCACCACCTTTGAAGCCGAGCAAGCTCAAGTCCATGAGTTGCCATGCTTCCTCATCATCAAGACTACTGAAGTCTTCTTGTTGATGATTGTTCTTCTTTTCCTAAAAAGTGTTGAAGACATTTGTGAAAGGTGTCTCAAGTGTCAAGACGAAGATATTAGTGAAGGGTATCTATCGTCCACATCATTAGCACTTGTGGTAGGTGCTTAGAAGTCAAGACTAGAAGCATTATTGAAGGGTGCTTAGAAGTCAAGACACAAGACATTAGTGAAGGGTGTCTTGAAGATCTAGTTAAAGGCATTAGTGAAAGGTGCCTTAGATGTACATTCAAAATGGTTTGTTTCAATGTACAAGATAGACTAGTACTAGATCCAAGGATATTGATATCCTTGATGATGTTGTAAAAAGGAGTGGATCTCCTTTGGGATTAGTCGTTGGTGTAGTGTTGGGTAGTAGTTCCTCCATTGCAATGGAACTAGCTGCTTAGCCTAGTACCTAATAAAGGGTAGGCGACGTTGTGTAGGTGTGGTTCACCTTGGTGTGAAAGAACTAGGTACTTAGCCTAGTACCTTATAAAGGGTAGGCGACGTTGTGTTAGGTGTGGTTCGCCTTTGTGTGAAAGAACTCGGTATTTAGCTTTGTATCGGAAAAAGGTGTAAGCGACGTTGTGAAGGCTTCTCTGCCATAAGGAGATTGGTGTAGTGTTTACGAACTCTCGAGTAGGTGACTCGGGGAGTGGAGTAGGGCAAGGAAGGTGTCCTTGTAGCCGAACCACTATAAATACTCGCGTTATGGTTTTGTGCTTCTTACTCTTATCTTTTCATTAGATACTTTTATATGCTTGTTTATCAACATCCAACACAAAAATATTGTTATTTTGTCATGTTTTTCCTTATTCGATATCATCTACGGACTTTGTGTTGACATTCAAAGAATGTCACGGGTTTTTAGATGTTCTTCGAATGCACATAGTTTGTGAAAAAAAAAAAAAAAAAAAAAAAAAAAAGAAAAAAAAAAATTAGACGGAGAAAAATGGTGGTTTACTGTCATTTCAGGCAGTAACCCATTCTAAAAAGTAAAGAACAGAGTCATGCTTTATCTTATTTTTCAAATCTCATGCTATGATTCTTAAAACAAATGTTTGTCATCTAAAAGACAAATGTTTATCCTTCCAAATATTTTTCCGTCTAATGATTCTTCTGAAAAATATTTGCCATCTAATGAAAACTAAATTGCTTTGAAAAAAATACCTCGTACTTTATCACTCGTGTAAATCATTTGTGCTTTTAATCTGTCAAAATCTCTATCTCTCAATCAACAACTTGTGTCATTGATTGAGGAGGAGAATGATTTTATTCGAATTAAAAAGGTTATTTTTCAAACAACTGGCACGTAAATGAGCAAGGTTTATTGTTGAAAAATCAAAAGGAGTTATGTTTATAACAGCTGATGTAAAACCTTTGCTAATATTTTGTTTTCAAAAGACAATCATGCATGATTAATCAATGGAGTTTAAAGTCTCAAAATTCGATCCTTATCAGTTAAAACGTTTTCATAATCAAGTCACAACTCTCCTTAAAAAGCTTTCAAAATCAATTTAAATCTACAGAGATCACAAATCTCAAATGATTTGATAATTGTGATCGGGGGAGAATTTGTGATTTAAATTGGATTAAAACTGATAACTCGGTAAATGGTTTTATAAGGATGTACAAGCTCTCCTTCCTATATGTGCCAAACGATTTCAAATTTTTCATGCACATGTTGAGGGGGAGCATCTATCTGAAACCACTAAAATTTGAAACGTGATCATTTTAGTTCAATGTGCAGTCTTTTTCCTCTAGCATGTGCAAAACTCTTTCAAACCTCGAGGCACATATTGAGGGGGAGCAAAATTTTGAAAACCTCATCCTTCCCCAAAATGCGTTTTCTACTTAATTTGATTAGGGAAGTGATGTTGATATATGTTAGATAATAGAAATCAAAGAAGTTAATTCTTCCTCTTGCCTCCGTGTGCCAAAAGATTTCAAACATATGAAGCACATGTTGAGGGGGAGCTCTTTTTCTAAAATTATCAAAAACAATTCAGGTACAAAATGCTTTGATAATATATCACAAGTATCTGGATTGATTTTCAAATGGTTTTCAATTGCTTCCAATGGCAGATGAACAATACTAAATAGACCGACCAACTTTATTTTATGTATGGTGATATAAGGATGATAAGGTTAGGTATTTGTTCCCATGATCCGCCAGAACCGGAGGGATCTACCCAGGGACAATCCACTAGATAGTGTAGAGTCCTTAGGTATGATGAAAAAAGGAGAAAAGTGAGTTATGGGAAGAGTGCGGACTGAGACTGAGCTAGTACTGGAATAAACCCAACAAGGTTCTAGTAATGAAGTCTCGGTAAGCACTGAAGGGGTTGAAGAATGAAAAAGAATTGAATGTGAAAAGGGTGAAAAGAAATAGCCCTCCATTTATTCAACCTTAGGGCAGAAACCGGGTTCAATTCATACACTACTGGTGGTTACCAAGGTAACACCGGTATTGAATACAAGACGTCATGGACCCAGTGATGCACTGCACTACAACTCCCCAAGCCACTCAAGTTCCTCTTAAAAGGACTTGTTTCATTCTCACGGGGAACCGACATAATCTATCGACTTTCTCTTAGAGTTTGTTGATATTGAAGAAAGAGACCCTCTCCCTAATCTCCGGAATTGGAACCAAATATGCACAATTGAGTCTAGAGCCACGAGATCATCAATAAATATCATTAGGACACTTTCAATGAAGACTCTCTGTTTCACACAATGTGGAAAGAGAGATTATATCTTGAGTCCTACGCATTATCCTTGTGGTATTTCCAGAACATCCGACTGATATGTAAACATATTCACAATGAAGATGGAAAGCCTTCTGGAGCCAACATCAAACAAGCTCCTGGTAGGTGGCATGTGAGATCTATTCAATAGATCTACCATGTGACAACTGAACAGAAACAATGGGGCGATTCAATCTTTTGAATCAATCCTGGTTCAGGTTATGGATTGACGGATACCTTTGAAAAACTGGTCGTTGTGCTTAAAAACTCTTTTCTTTAGCACATCGACCGTGTACGATTATTTCAAATCAAAGGTGTTTATGATTGTTAATTGATCTTCATTAAAAACCTTCGTTGTATTGCAAAAACAATTTCTATTGAGCAATACACGATTGTTTTTCAAATCTCTTTTTATCAATCAGTGAATCTCAATTCGCTGGTTCACTCACTCCGTGTTGCCTTCTTTGAGACGTTCCGGTTTGAGAACAGCTAGAGCAGCTGCGAAACCCTGTCAAGGAAATTCTTCGGAATTATACCTGATCACAGGCAGTACGTGTACTGATCAACGGGGAACCGTGGGCCGTGTACCTCAATTCAACGAAAGTGATCAAAGACACTTTCGTGCACTTTATTGCTAACTGTTGTATGCAGGTACGCCCAACTTTTGCAGCTGATCAGAATGAAGCGGTCAATCCATAGCCGCATGCTCACTCAACACATTCATCTCAAAAGAAATCATGATTAGTGCATCAATGACTCTGATATTTTCACTCCATGCTTCTGCTACGCTGCTGCCAATATCATGAATCAATAAAAGCTTCCGCTACTCTGATGAGAATACATCATGATCCAGAATGTGAGCATGTCGGTCCAAAAGTCACAACATCACATAATACCAACACCACAATGGAAGAGTCAAAGATTTATGTTAGCTGATGATCTCAATACTGGCTCAAAGCTCATCATCACGTGGATCAGTTAAAGACCTCCACTTGAATTATTCAAACATGCAAAACATGAAGAATCAAAGACTACGAGCTACTGAGCAAAGGACTTAATCAAGAATCCTCGAGCAATCTAATGTAATATCTGTTTGTATTCATTGTAAATTAAGGTGACCTCTGATGAGTGTGTAAATACTCATCATTTTTGGTTAATTCTGAACTGCAAAACGGTTAAAAACGCTCAGAAATGCATCAAAATACTGAAAATATCTCAAAGTTGCATTTTATATGTTTCAGATGCAAAATGTTTAAATTCAGATGAAAAATGAGCTAAGTTTGCATAATTGGCAGTTTCAGTCCCCCCGACTTTCAAAAAATGGCAAAATCAGTCCCTAGGCACTTAATTTCAAAAGAAAAATCACCAAAGGTCCTTTTAAAATCATAACTTGTCAAAATTAGTCCTTTGGTGAAAAATATCAAAAGTTTTGAGAAATTACAAGTTTGGTCCTCCAAGTTTCAAAATTGGCAAAAATGGCCCTTGGAAAATTGAAAATGTCAAGTTTGGTCCTTGTACTATTGAAACTTGTCACTTTTTGTCCCTTGGAACTACTTTGTGAAAATGGCAGCCTAGGTCCTTGTATTTTCAGAATTTGCAACAATAGTCCTTGTTTATTAAAAGAGCTAAACCCAATTGGACCCTTGTCAAAATCCCTTGGCCCCTGCCATTTAGCCCATTTGGACCCCCTGTCATGTCTTGTGACCTCCCCCTATTTTTGACCCCGTCCTTTTTAATATAATAAAATCCAAACCTGCAAACGCCCCCTTTTCTTCTTCCTTTTCCCTCCTTTTCTGCAAAACCAGCCACCAACAACTCTCCACCCCTACTCCATGTTTTGTCCCCTCCAACCTCCACACCAATACAAGAAACATTAAATGCATCCCTTCCCCTTTGTACTCAACCCACTGGCTTATAAGCACTTTTGGCGCCAAAATCAATCAAACGGCCAAGATGAGTTCAAGTGATCCAATGGCCAGGGAAAAAGGTGGGAAACAATCAGAGAAGTGAGAGAAGATATTTTGGGTATAAAAGAAGCAAGAGGAAGAGAAGAAAAGGGAGTCCTTTAGTTTTTAAATTTTCATTAATGTCGTTTTTAATATAAAGTTTTAGTTAAGTTAAAAATCTGTAATCTTTTGTTGTAATGTACTCATTTTAAGTTATTTGATCAATATAAACCATTTTCAAGTACTAATTCAAGTGGCATTTCAATTTCATGTATTTGTGCTCACTGTTGCAAATGTCAGTTTCCAACTCTTATGCATAAGCTCTTAGAAGTTTATTTTTAAACTTCACTAAGCTTATATAAGCTATTTATAGCTTTTTGTAAGCTTAGACATCAGTTTCAAGCAATTTGGGTTCTTGGTCAAAGAAAGTCAAACGGGGCAAAAATGGAAATGGAAATGGACATGGGTTGAAGCAGTGTTGGAATTGGGTTGATTCAGAGTAATTGGGTTGGTTTAGAATAGGTAGTGGTTCTGGTTTCACAGGTTTCAAGCCATAGTGGCTAAGGACATTTTGTAAGTTGTTCTCAAGTTTAATAGCATAATCTGTTTTTGTAGTTATAAATAGTTAAAATCTGTTCATTAGGTTGTATTCAAGTTAATTAAACTCAGTTTAATCAGTGACATTAGCTAAATCAGTAGTTGGCCTCATTAAACTTTCATATCAGTGTTTAAAGGTGTGTTTGGATTTGCTCTTTAATCTGTCTTTTAGGTTTGTGCAGTGGATAATTCTGTTGGCTCATGCTTGTTAAGTCCTATTGAACTCATATCTGTCTTTAAATTGGATCTGCAAACCAAATTAGTCAAAATCTCATGTCAACTGTCTTAATCTCTTCACTGTTGAGATTTTGCAAAAACAAAAACTTGATTTGTGTTTAGAATTGAGAGACAAAGCTTGTTGTAGCTTCATTTCATCATAATAAACCAAGATCAGTCCTTACATTGGAGTCAAAGTGCAAAAAAGTCAATTTCTCAAAAACTGCTCATAAGTCAAAAGTGTAAAACCTGTTTTATGCCCAACTGAGTTGATTTTTAGTAGCTTCATTTCTGTGTCAAACTTAGTGAAACTTGTTGTTTTAAAATCTCCTGTTGGTCTAATTTCTTATTAGCATTTTTGTATAATTTTGTAAATTTTTTTATAAGCATCAAAACTTCTTATCAAAATGGTTCAAAATGCCCTGTACACACTCAGTATTAACTGAGTGTGCACAGGTGATTTGCAAGCCTTGCTCAGTGTTCATATCAGCTCATCATGGTCTGGTTTTAAGTTTAAACATAGTCAGCCAGGTCTAGTGTAAGTTCCAAGTTCTTGTTTTTGATTTCTAGCTTAATTGAGTGCTTATTCTGTGGCTGCAACTTAGTACCTTAAACTGTTTTAAGCACATTTAACTCAAATCAACCAAATCTTTGTAACTTGTAATATAGAGGTTTAAAGCAGTTGAGATTAGTTGCAATTGGGTAGTTTTAGTATATTTTAGCTTCTGTGTTCAGTTGGGTGTCTTTGGTAGCCATTTGCTTATTTCAAGTGCTTATTTATAAGCACTTACTTAGCAGTTTCATTTTCTTGCACACAACACCCTGTTTTTATATTTTTCCTAGATTCCTCATATTATTTTAAGCTTTTCTTGAATTTTTCAGATTTTTCCTAGCCTGTTTGCTATTTTTCTGCATTTAAATCAAATTTTAGCACTTTTTAAATAGCTTTTAATCCAATTAATTAAGAAAAGGTTCAAAAAAATAATTTTTCATTTTTCTTAGGTTAAGATAAATATAAAAAGTCAAAAAAATATTTTTCTAGATTTTTCTTAGTTAAATTTGTATTTTTAAGTAATTTAAGTAGTTTTAAATAGTTTAAAATTCATAGAAAATAGAAAAATAATCAAAAAAATACAAAAATAGTTTTGAAAATTCTCTTTTGATATTTTAGATTTTTCTAAGTCTTAATTTTATTTTTCTAGCTTTATTTCATATTTTCTTGTATTTTAGGCTAATATTAAATAGTTAAAAATAGTTTTTAATTAATAATAATTAGATAAATAGTTTTAAAAATAATTTTCTTTTTCTAAAAATTTTCTTTTATCATTAGGTTTGTAAAAATATCATTTTCATATTTTTAGGATTAATACTGCTTTAGTTTCACATTTTATTTTGTACGTCGCGTAGTTTTTAATTCAAGTTTTATAAAAAAATAAAATCAAAAACATCATTTTGCAAATAGTGATAGCGTTTATTTAATATTTTTTATCTTTTTAATTTCCTTTAATTTGCATTTAAGCCTTTGTAATTATAGGCTATTTCTGTAGTTATAATAATCACAATCCCTTTTTCTGTTCAAATTTCTCGATCACTATACGTTTGGTGATCCATTGCATAGCTCGCTGGGACATAACGACCCGGGGAAACCCTATTCTCTCCTGATCTTCATTGCATTCTGTGCCTGAGCTGTTTTACGTTTCTTACAGTTGGCCATTCACAAGTGGCCAGCTTGCGTGAGAAAACTTGACGGTTTAGCACGGATCAAATTTTGCTGTGCTGATTATCTTCCGTTTAGCAGATTAGTAGTTTGAATACTCACTCTTTGTTCATATCATCCATCTATATATATATATATATATATATATATATATATATATATATATATATATATATATATATATATATATCCATATTTTCTTAAAAAAAAAATCCAAAAACCCAAAAACATCCAAAAACGTATAAAACACAAAAATATTTTTCTTTTGTTTCTATATATGTATCAAAGATAAAAATACAAAAAGATTTGTCGTTTTCTTAATAATAACAACATAAAAGATTACCACCGCAAACCAAGGCAGTGTACTACCTAACTGGGGGTACGACCATAATAAGTTCCCGAACCAAAGATTTAAAACTTGCCTTTGGGTCCTTGTGATTGGTGTACCTTTTTCAAAGAAGCCATTCATCTTGTGATTATTGGTTAAGTTCACTGTTGTTTTGCCTTGATTTTGTTTTAATTGATTTTGTTGTTATATCTACTTGTCAGAACCAGAAAACCTAAAAAGATTCTTCTCACCCCATTTTCATAAAATATCTTCATAATTCCCATTCTCATCAGAAAGATTTTCATAATTCCCATTCCTTTCCTTAACTCTGAGATTCCTTAGAGTTAACTCTAGTGTATGCGCACTCGCTCTTCTAGATCTGTGAGCCCATTTCGTGAGCTTGTCAAGATTCCAAGAAGGCGTGTCCGTAGACTTTCTGCTCCTTCAGTCGGATCTGAGATCCGGACTGCTCACACTACTTCCGTTATCATGACGGAAGAACGCCCTATGTGTGAGCTTCTCCAGGCACCCATCGACGGGTATGGAGATGCTATCGTTGTACCAGCCATTGTGGCTGAAAATTTTGAACTCAAAACCGGGTTACTGAATCTTGTAACCTCAAATCAATTCTATGGTTTTGAGCGGGATGATCCTCATGCTCATATTCGATGGTTTAACAAGATTGCATCTACCATCAAATACAAGAATGTCCCTACAGATGCTGTTAAGCTTCTTCTGTTCCCATTTTCTCTTGAGGGGCAAGCCCGGATTTGGCTTGAAAAACAACCCCCTCAGTCAATTGAGACATGGGAAGATCTGGTGAAGAAATTTGTGAATGAATTCTATCCACCTTCCAAAACCACGAGTCTTAAAAATGAAATCATCAAGTTCACTCAAAAGTTTGATGAACCTTTCAGTGAATCGTGGGATCGTTTCAAGGAATTGCTTCGCAAATGTCCTCACCACGGTTTCTCCGAGTTGATGCAACTCGATACTTTCTATAATGGAGTGAGTCAATCTGATCAAGATTCTCTCAATTCCTCCACTGGAGGAAATTTCTTGAGCAAAACTGTCAAAGAAGCTTTAGCGATCATTGAAAACAAGTCTAAAGTCCGCACTGCACGAAGCAAGCCGGTTGTTTCCCAAGTCAGTGTTGGTCCTTCTGCTTCATCGCCCGTGAGTCAGTCTAGCACCGATGCTAAGATTGACAAACTCACGGAAGCTATTCAAGCTTTGGTTCTCTCCAACCAAAAGAAAGTCTCTTTTCCACAAACTTCACCTCCTGCTGAAGTTAAGAAAGTGGAAGTCTGTGTTACCTGTGGTGGCCCCCATGCTTACTATAACTGTATGGCCACCGATGGTAACCCTTTTGAAGCTAATGCTGTGGGCGGGATTTCTAATCAAGGAGGCAACCAATACCGTGCTCCTGTAGACCCGAACCACCGTCCTAACCGCTACCCTGGACCTCCCGGTTTCAACCAAAACCGTAATCAAAATCAGAATAGACCAAACCAAGGTTTTCAAAACCAAGGTAATTTTAGTCAAAACAACGGTTTTCAAAATCAAAATTAAAATTTCCAACACCAAGGAAATTTCAATAGGAACCCAGGTCAGGGAAATTTCAACCAAGGGTACTTTCATGGCAATAATCAAGGGAATTTTCAAAATCAAGGCCCTAATCCAAACAATAGAGGCCAGAATTTTCCTGTGCAAACTCAAGCCATTGTTCCAACTGGACCATCATCTGATGAGTTGTTGAAACAATTCATGAAATCCCAAGAAGAAATGAATCGGTTGTTGGTTAGCCAGATTTCTGACATTAAGAAGTCTTTAAATGATTGACCCTCGGGCTCAGGTACTTTACCTAGCAACACGATCGCTAATCCAAGGGGCGATGCAAAGGCGATCACAACCAGAAGTGGTGCTTCATATCATGGACCCGCTATTCCTACTACCTCTTCTTCTTCTCCCCCGAAGGTAGTGGAAAGCGAACCTGAGGCGACAAAGGACAAGGAACTTCCTACTAATAACGGAAGTACCAGCAATGTCCATCCTCAGGTTGTACCCAAAACCAAACCTGGAGTTGTTTTTGAACCTCCAGTTGGTAACCCCAAATCCAAAACTTCTATTCCTTACCCCTCACGTTTACATGAGCAAAAGCTCCGCGAAAAAGCTAGTCATCAAATGGAAAAAATCTTTCAAATTTTCCAAGAACTTCATTTTGACATAAGCTTCGCGGATGCTATCATGTTGATGCCCAAGTTTGCATCAACTCTCAAACACATGTTGAGCAACAAGGAAAAGCTGTTTGAAATGGCTAAAACTCCTTTGAACGAGAACTGCTCAGCAGTCTTGTTAAAGAAGCTTCCCGAGAAGCTAGGAGATCCCGGAAAATTTCTTCTTCCTTGTGTTTTTCCTGGGATGATTGAATGCTTTGCCCTTGCCGATCTTGGAGCAAGTATCAATCTGATGCCTTATTCAGTGTGGAAGAAGCTTTCTCTTCCGGAACTTATTCCTACCTGCATGACTCTTGAGCTTGCAGATCGTTCTATATCGCGTCCTCTTGGCATCGCCGAGGATGTATTCGTGAGAGTAGGAAAGTT
This sequence comes from Chrysanthemum seticuspe, assembly GCA_019973895.1. Taxonomy (NCBI): domain Eukaryota; kingdom Viridiplantae; phylum Streptophyta; class Magnoliopsida; order Asterales; family Asteraceae; genus Chrysanthemum; species Chrysanthemum seticuspe. The sequence goes on from BPTQ01000005.1 coordinate 114,812,542, forward strand.
CCATTTTCCAGCTGACTTTGTGGTTGTTGATTTCGATGCCGATCCTCGGGTTCCCCTCATTGTTGGAAGAGGATTCCTGAGAACGGGCCGTGCTCTTATTGATGTATTTGAGCAAGAAATCACGTTACGTGTGGGTAATGAAGCTGTTACCTTTAACCTTGATAAAACTTCAAGGTACTCCTCAAATTATGATACTGAATCAGTTAATCGAGTCGATTTAATTGATATTGCTTCAGAGGAGTACTCTCAAGAGTTTCTTGGTTATCTTCATAATTCTGTGAGTGGGGATTCCACCACATCTTCTCAACCAATCCTTGCCGACTATTCCCCCTCTCTCACTCCGTTTGAGGGAGGTGACTTCCTTCTGGAAGAGATCGATGAATTTCTTGCTACTGATGAATCAATTCCGCCTGGAATTGATGGTGTTTATGATTCGGAGGGGGGTATTCTTTATCTTGAGCAATTGCTAAATGAAGATCCATTACCTTCACTCCCTCCGAAAGAGATCACAATTGAGGAAATCAAATCAGTACAAACTTCTACTGAAGAATTTCCCGAGGTTGAACTTAAGGACCTACCTCCTCATCTCGAGTATGCATTCTTGGAGGGTGATGATAAATTACCCGTCATAATTGCTAAAGACTTAACTGAGGAGGAGAAAACTGCTCTCATAAAGGAAGCAAGCAATTGCTTGGAAACTCTCCGACATTAAGGGTATCAACCCTGAGTTTTGTACTCACAAAATCTTAATGGAGGATGACTTCAAACCAGCAGTCCAACATCAGAGAAGGGTGAATCCTAAGATTCATGAGGTTATCAAACAAGAGGTTCTCAAACTTCTTGATGCCGGTTTAATTTACCCGATCTCTGATAGTCCTTGGGTTAGCCCAATTCATTGCGTTCCAAAAAAGGGTGGCATTACTGTTGTCACGAATGAAGAAAACGAGTTAATTCCAACTGATTGGTTACGGGATGGCGTGTGTGTATTGACTATCGAAAGTTAAACGAAGCCACCCGTAAAGACCATTTTCCTCTACCCTTCATGGACCAGATGCTTGAGAGATTAGCAGGAAACGAGTACTATTGTTTCCTTGATGGTTTCTCGGGTTACTTTCAGATCCCCATTGATCCGCTGGATCAAGAAAAGACCACATTCACCTGCCCATACGGGACGTTTGCCTACAGACGTATGCCTTTTGGCCTATGTAATGCTCCTGTCACGTTCCAACGATGTATGATGGCAATTTTCCACGACATGATCGGGGAAACTATGGAGGTGTTTATGGATGACTTCTCGGTCATTGGGGACTCGTTTCATACATGTCTCTCCCATTTAGACAAAATGCTAAAACGGTGTGAAGACACCAATCTATGTCTAAATTGGGAGAAGAGCCACTTTATGGTCAAAGAAGGCATAGTCCTTGGCCATAAGATTTCCAAAAATGGGATTGAGGTAGATAGAGCAAAAGTTGATGTTATTGCTAAATTACCTCATCCTACTACCGTCAAAGGTATTAGGAGTTTTCTAGGTCATGCCAGGTTTTATCGTAGATTCATACAAGATTTTTCTAAAATCGCTCGGCCTATGACCCATCTTCTCGAAAAAGATGCTCCTTTTATCTTCTCTCCTGAGTGCATCGAAGCTTTTGAAACACTAAAGATAAAGCTTACGGAAGCACCCATTCTAGTTGCCCCCGACTGGGATTTACCCTTTGAGCTCATGTGCGATGCAAGTGATTTTGCTATCGGCGCAGTCTTGGGGCAACGCAAAACCAAGCATTTTCAGCCTATCCACTACGCAAGCAAAACTATGACTGAAGCTCAGACCCATTACACCACTACAGAAAAAGAATTATTAGCTGTGGTGTATGCGTTTGAGAAATTTCGGCCATACCTTATCTTGACCAAATGCGTGGTGTATACGGACCACTCGGCTCTCAAATATCTCTTTGCAAAACAAGATGCAAAGCCGAGATTGCTCCGTTGGGTTCTCCTCCTACAATAATTTGATATCATTATACGTGATAAAAAAAGGAGCTGAGAACCTGGCTGCTGATCATCTATCCCGTCTAGAAAACCCCCACCAAAATGTGTTCGAGAAAAAGGAAATAAATGAAACATTTCCTCTCGAAACACTCAATGTGGTTTCTTTTCGTGGAGACTCTTCTACCCCATGGTTTGCTGACTTTGCAAATTACCATGCAGGTAACTTTGTGGTGAAAGGGATGTCGTCCCAACAGAAAAATAAATTCTTCAAAGATGTAAAACATTACTTCTGGGACGACCCCTACTTGTTCAAAATTTGCGCGGATCAAGTCATCAGGCGATGTGTGTATGGTCAGGAAGCTATTGACATTCTCAAGGCTTGCCATTCTGGACCTACTGGGGGACATCATAGCCCCAACTACACCGCCAAGAAGGTGTTTGATTCCGGATTCTATTGGCCCACGATTTATAAGGATGCCCATGAATTTGTCAAAACCTGTGACGCTTGTCAACGTCACGGGAATATCTCACAAAGAAATGAAATGCCGCAAAACGCCATTCAAGTGTGTGAGATTTTTGACATCTGGGGCATTGACTTTATGGGGCCATTTCCTTCTTCTCGCGGTAACAAATACATACTCGTGGCCGTTGACTAATTGTCAAAATGGGTTGAAGCTAAAGCTTTACCCACCAACGATGCCAGAGTTGTTGTGAAATTCTTGAAATCTCTTTTTGCTAGGTTTGGAACTCCACGAGCTATCATCAGTGATCGTGGTACGCATTTTTGCAATGACCAATTTGATAGAGTCATGAAAAAGTATGGTGTAACTCACCGTCTCTCTACTGCGTTCCACCCCCAAACAAGTGGGCAAGTGGAAGTTTCCAACCGGGGGATTAAAAGAATTCCGGAGAGGACGGTTGGCGAAAACCGTGCCTCTTGGTCGGATAAGCTAGATGACGCACTCTGGGCCTTCCGTACAGCTTATAAAACACCCATCGGGTGTACTCCATACAAGCTTGTGTACGGGAAGGCGTGTCATCTACCGGTTGAGCTCGAGCACAAGGCATACTGGGCCTTGAAACATGCCAACTTCGATATTCAGACAGCTGGTGATCACCGGAAAGTTCAAATGAATGAATTAAATGAACTTCGTGATCAAGCGTACGAGAACTCTTTGATCTACAAACAAAAGACAAAGAAGATTCATGACTCAAAAATCAAGAACCGCGTTTTCAACTTCGGTGATCGAGTCCTTCTTTTCAACTCAAGATTGAAGATTTTCTCGGGAAAATTAAAATCCCGCTGGTCTGGACCATTTACCATCACTAAAGTCTTTCCATATGGAACTATTGAGTTATCTCAACCCGATGGTCCAAACTTCAAAGTGAATGGTCATCGGTTGAAGAATTATTTTGGAGAGGACATTCCTCCTGTGGTTGTCCCGGATCTTTAAACTTTCCCCATGAACCAATGAATGCGGGGATCGAGTCAAGCTAGCGACTCGGGAATCAAAAACAGTAGCATGCCATATGGGTTTTCACCCATATTTCTGACTTCTTTCTATCTTTCTACCACCCTAGTGTGGGGGGGTTGCCCCACATGTTGTGTATATATGTTTCTAAAAAAAATAAAAAATAAAAAAAAATAAAAATAAAAAATCTTCTGAATAATGGCCGTAGTATTTCCCTTTTACGTTCTCAGTTTCGGCATAACCGCCGGTACTTTGAATATTGAGGGCAATATTCATTTCTAAGTGTGGGGGGAATTCTCACGAATTTTATCATGTAATTATACCGCCTAATTCCCCGTTTTTTGCCAAAAAAATTTTTTTTTTGAGTAAGTGTTCTACACTTACTCAATTGGTTATCAGTCCGCCTTGTCTAATAAACAAAAAGGATTGGCTAATCCAGGAGCAAACGGCTCTTGGTAAAGATATCTCAAATCCGTTGACGGCTTGCAATTTGCCCAAAATTGTATGGTATTCAACTCACCATATCCTAAAAAGTGAAGAGTTGGCTAGCCCGCAAGTTTATGGCTTGTGGTAAAGGCAGTGGAAAAACCATAATTGGTAATCAGCTCACCAAAGATAATATTGATAATTTATCTAAGAGTTGGCTAGTCCAGAGCAAACGGCTTCTGGTAAAGACAAATCAAATCCGTTGGAAGCTGGTGGTTTGCTCAAAATCACATGGTTATCGGTGTACCATAGTTCTTACTTGAACTGAAACATTTGGCTACTCCAGAAGTAATGGCTTTTGGTAAAGAGATTCAAATCCATTAAGTTTTTCTCAAAAGATTTCTAGGGACTAGCACTAGTTTAGTGTGGGGGATTGATGAGTGTGTAAATACTCATCATTTTTGGTTAATTCTGAACTGCAAAACGGTTAAAAACGCTCAGAAATGCATCAAAATACTGAAAATATCTCAAAGTTGCATTTTATATGTTTCAGATGCAAAATGTTTAAATTCAGATGAAAAATGAGCTAAGTTTGCATAATTGGCAGTTTCAGTCCCCCGACTTTCAAAAAATGGCAAAATCAGTCCCTAGGCACTTAATTTCAAAAGAAAAATCACCAAAGGTCCTTTTAAAATCACAACTTGTCAAAATTAGTCCTTTGGTGAAAAATATCAAAAGTTTTGAGAAATTACAAGTTTGGTCCTCCAAGTTTCAAAATTGGCAAAAATGGCCCTTGGAAAATTGAAAATGTCAAGTTTGGTCCTTGTACTATTGAAACTTGTCACTTTTTGTCCCTTGGAACTACTTTGTGAAAATGGCAGCCTAGGTCCTTGTATTTTCAGAATTTGCAACAATAGTCCTTGTTTATTAAAAGAGCTAAACCCAATTGGACCCTTGTCAAAATCCCTTGGCCCCTGCCATTTAGCCCATTTGGACCCCCTGTCATGTCTTGTGACCTCCCCCTATTTTTGACCCCGTCCTTTTTAATATAATAAAATCCAAACCTGCAAACGCCCCCTTTTCTTCTTCCTTTTCCCTCCTTTTCTGCAAAACCAGCCACCAACAACTCTCCACCCCTACTCCATGTTTTGTCCCCTCCAACCTCCACATCAATACAAGAAACATTAAATGCATCCCTTCCCCTTTGTACTCAACCCACTGGCTTATAAGCACTTTTGGCGCCAAAATCAATCAAACGGCCAAGATGAGTTCAAGTGATCCAATGGCCAGGGAAAAAGGTGGGAAACAATCAGAGAAGTGAGAGAAGATATTTTGGGTATAAAAGAAGCAAGAGGAAGAGAAGAAAAGGGAGTCCTTTAGTTTTTAAATTTTCATTAATGTCGTTTTTAATATAAAGTTTTAGTTAAGTTAAAAATCTGTAATCTTTTGTTGTAATGTACTCATTTTAAGTTATTTGATCAATATAAACCATTTTCAAGTACTAATTCAAGTGGCATTTCAATTTCATGTATTTGTGCTCACTGTTGCAAATGTCAGTTTCCAACTCTTATGCATAAGCTCTTAGAAGTTTATTTTTAAACTTCACTAAGCTTATATAAGCTATTTATAGCTTTTTGTAAGCTTAGACATCAGTTTCAAGCAATTTGGGTTCTTGGTCAAAGAAAGTCAAACAGGGCAAAAATGGAAATGGAAATGGACATGGGTTGAAGCAGTGTTGGAATTGGGTTGATTCAGAGTAATTGGGTTGGTTTAGAATAGGTAGTGGTACTGGTTTCACAGGTTTCAAGCCATAGTGGCTAAGGACATTTTGTAAGTTGTTCTCAAGTTTAATAGCATAATCTGTTTTTGTAGTTATAAATAGTTAAAATCTGTTCATTAGGTTGTATTCAAGTTAATTAAACTCAGTTTAATCAGTGACATTAGCTAAATCAGTAGTTGGCCTCATTAAACTTTCATATCAGTGTTTAAAGGTGTGTTTGGATTTGCTCTTTAATCTGTCTTTTAGGTTTGTGCAGTGGATAATTCTGTTGGCTCATGCTTGTTAAGTCCTATTGAACTCATATCTGTCTTTAAATTGGATCTGCAAACCAAATTAGTCAAAATCTCATGTCAACTGTCTTAATCTCTTCACTGTTGAGATTTTGCAAAAACAAAAACTTGATTTGTGTTTAGAATTGAGAGACAAAGCTTGTTGTAGCTTCATTTCATCATAATAAACCAAGATCAGTCCTTACATTGGAGTCAAAGTTCAAAAAAGTCAATTTCTCAAAAACTGCTCATAAGTCAAAAGTGTAAAACCTGTTTTATGCCCAACTGAGTTGATTTTTAGTAGCTTCATTTTTGTGTCAAACTTAGTGAAACTTGTTGTTTTAAAATCTCCTGTTGGTCTAATTTCTTATTAGCATTTTTGTATAATTTTGTAAATTTTTTTATAAGCATCAAAACTGCTTATCAAAATGGTTCAAAATGCCCTGTACACACTCAGTATTAACTGAGTGTGCACAGGTGATTTGCAAGCCTTGCTCAGTGTTCATATCAGCTCATCATGGTCTGGTTTTTAGTTTAAACATAGTCAGCCAGGTCTAGTGTAAGTTCCAAGTTCTTGTTTTTGATTTCTAGCTTAATTGAGTGCTTATTCTGTGACTGCAACTTAGTACCTTAAACTGTTTTAAGCACATTTAACTCACATCAACCAAATCTTTGTAACTTGTAATATAGAGGTTTTAAGCAGTTGAGATTAGTTGCAATTGGGTAGTTTTAGTATATTTTAGCTTCTGTGTTCAGTTGGGTGTCTTTGGTAGCCATTTGCTTATTTCAAGTGCTTATTTATAAGCACTTACTTAGCAGTTTCATTTTCTTGCACACAACACCCTGTTTTTATATTTTTCCTAGATTCCTCATATTATTTTAAGCTTTTCTTGAATTTTTCAGATTTTTCCTAGCCTGTTTGCTATTTTTCTGCATTTAAATCAATTTTTAGCACTTTTTAAATAGCTTTTAATCCAATTAATTAAGAAAAGGTTCAAAAAAATAATTTTTCATTTTTCTTAGGTTAAGATAAATATAAAAAGTCAAAAAAATATTTTTCTAGATTTTTCTTAGTTAAATTTGTATTTTTAAGTAATTTAAGTAGTTTTAAATAGTTTAAAATTCATAGAAAATAGAAAAATAATCAGAAAAATACAAAAATAGTTTTGAAAATTCTCTTTTGATATTTTAGATTTTTCTAAGTCTTAATTTTATTTTTCTAGCTTTATTTCATATTTTCTTGTATTTTAGGCTAATATTAAATAGTTAAAAATAGTTTTTAATTAATAATAATTAGATAAATAGTTTTAAAAATAATTTTCTTTTTCTAAAAATTTTCTTTTATCATTAGGTTTGTAAAAATATCATTTTCATATTTTTAGGATTAATACTGCTTTAGTTTCACATTTTATTTTGTACGTCGCGTAGTTTTTAATTCAAGTTTTATAAAAAAAGAAAATCAAAAACATCAGTTTGCAAATAGTGATAGCGTTTATTTAATATTTTTTTATCTTTTTAATTTCCCTTAAATTGTATTTAAGCCTTTGTAATTATAGGCTATTTCTGTAGTTATAATAATCACAATCCCTTTTTCTGTTCAAATTTCTCGATCACTATACGTTTGGTGATCCATTGCATAGCTCGCTGGGACATAACGACCCGGGGAAATCCTATTCTCTCCTGATCTTCATTGCATTCTGTGCCTGAGCTGTTTTACGTTTCTTACAGTTGGCCATTCACAAGTGGCCAGCTTGCGTGAGAAAACTTGACGGTTTAGCACGGATCAACCTCCCTTAGGGGGAGATTGTTAGGAATTAGAAAATTCAGTCGTTAAAGAGTTGGTCACCTCAAGTATATGTATTCATTAGAAAGCTCGTAGTCGTAGTCTAGTTATATTATTAAGTTGTTTGTCTTGTAACACCGTGGAGGACGGACGGGTCTTTACCCACTGTTTGCCTGATCCACAGCCCGTAGGTGGCGTTTTTTTGTAAGAAACTATAAATACCCTCTACCTCCCAAGGTAGAGGGTTAGAGCTTCAATACCATTTTTCTTTGTTTCACATAGTTCCCAACTCTCTTCCCTTTCTCTCTCTAGAACTTTCTCTCTCTAAACATACTTGAACGCCCCACTTTGATCATGGTTTAGTGTGTTTGTGAAATCCTATATCCTACAACAGTTCTTTCCATTCCCCTGTTAAAATTTCTTAAAACATATTTTGACATTAAAATTCCTTTTGATAATAAACCTCCAAGCTTTGGTGTTGAGCCAATACTATGTCCTTTAGTAAACAAGGGTTGGATTGACTTTTTTTTTCTTTCTCTAAATCCTAAAGTCTGATTCCTTGTTAAATCCTATTCTATCTGAAAATGACAGCTTGTTGATACAATCCCAATTGAAATTTTCCCCAAACTATGTGATTTATATCAAGAGTAAATTACGTCATTCGTCTCTTAAGTTGTAAAAAACAACGCGTTCACTTTCAATTTGAAATAAATTCACCATTTTTCTCCAATGTCTTCATTTTGTTTTTTCAGTGGTCCTTTTGACTAACAGATGTTAGTCAAAGCAGGTTAGATGCCTACGTGCCTTTCACATGTGGGCAAATTCATCATTTCTACTTTTATATAAAACAACACGTCAAAATAAAAATATTACATACTTCAAATAAATAAAGTATTACATTTATACCGAATTGTACACATTTTAAGGACCAATAATCTAGAGAGGAAAAAAAACTAATCAAGGATTGGAGTTGTAAGAAAAATAAGTTAAAAAACACAATGAACTAAGAAAAAAAAGTTAATAAATACGATGAACTAATGATGTAGTCATTCCGTCTTAAATTAATAGTTCACATTTTTTTTGGGTTGTCTCAATTTAGTTGTCCAGTAATAAAAATAGATAAGGTTCATTTATCAAGTATACTATATTACCCTTATTTAAATTACTTTTACAAAGTCTAGAAAAAACATTAATTAATGAGTAAATTACACAACTGGTCTCTAAACTTTTAAAAATTCATGGATTTAGTCCTAACTTCTCAAAAATTGCAAATTAGTCCCAACATTTTTGATTAATTACAAATTTGGTCCTTTTTCGGTAACACTCGTTACCTTTTCTCGTTAGTCAACACACGTGAGTAAAGTGTGATGGGTATGTTGGTAATTTCCAATTTTTCTCTGCTACACCATTAGTCCCTTAAGTTTCCAGTTATCAAATTCAAAATAAAAAACTCTAATCTATACAAATACTCTTTTTCAACCTCTCCTCTACCACTACCATTACTACTTACCTCAAATTCAAAACTTATACGCAAAATTTTCAACACAAATATTTCCCAACCTAATTTTAAACATTAAGTCAAATACCCCCTAGTAACTTCTTTAAGACGGGTTTTAAAATATTTCGGGTACCCCAATCGACGTTTTGTTTCTTTTCAAATAACTCAAGTTTCCATGGTAATTATGATGAGAGTCGTTTCAGCTGTGAATCTAAGCCGTTTTTTTATTTTCTTTCGAGACGTTCAGAATTTACAGGTAATGATTTCGGTTCCCATTTAGCTTCTTGGATAAGCTTGTTGTATTTAAAAGGCGGTAACACATGAGCCATTTTATTCTACACTTCCATAACACATATCTTAAAGAGATTAAAAAAAGGACGGCTAACGACTCGAACTTTGTTTCAGAAAAGATTGTATTGCAAGTTCGTAGGGAGATTGGTAAAGAGTGGGAGCTACAGAAAAGATTCATTAAATTGTCCAAAGAGTTTCTTAACACTGTTTATGAGAGGACACTTTTGATAATGGAGCTTGATAGGGTGCCTCTGTCACCTACTGCAGAAGAGGGTTTGGCTTTTTTAAGGTTGATTAGGGACCATGATTTTGCCAAAGCTAAGGCTATCAAGCACACGAGTGATGAGGCAGAGAGTCACTTGTTTGAGAAGGTTGTTTTTCTCAAGATGATCGAGCGTATGTGAAGGAGCTGTGGTTATGGTTGTGGCTTTTGCGTTGTTGTTTTAGTTTGTATAGTTTTGAATGTTATGTATGATGGTTGGTAAATGAATGAACTTGGTTACTTGTATTATGAATCATTTTGTGTACTTGATATTTTATGTGTTTATGGTGGTGTTTTGTTACTCTATGGTTTATCAAGAACAATCAATGATTTAGTCAATGGTATTGTGATCCTTAATCGTTTGAAAAATACTCTATTTTTTCACGTTTTGCAATAATAGTTGCTCATGTACTAAGAATCTCAGTCACACAACACAAACATACGACTTTCATTTTGTTTCTTAACAATCTCAGCCACACAACACAAACTACTCAACCACTAAATTTCTTTCAATCTTATCTCACCTAAGAACAAACCTTTTGATTTGATTTTGAAAAAGACTTTGGCTAAAAAGGTCTCAGGTAGGTTTTATTTTGTTTTGATTTCGTGTCTTTGTAAACCGAACAATAAAAAAAATACACAAACCTTGAAATTGATTCTTATTATGGGTTTGTTAATGTTTGGTTGGTTGAAATTGTTGCTATTTTTTGGGGGGTTTTTGTTTCAAAGATTGATGGTGCATTTGTTTCGATTAGATCTTTAATGGTGCATTTAAGTACTTGATAAGAACCCCCAATAGATCTTGTTATTAATCTTCGTTTTTGGTTTTGATATCAAGGATATAGATTTATGATGACTTTGCTCTTGAATTTGGATATAAAATCTGAGATATATGAAGAAAGTAATGAGACCTCGAGTTCAAATTTTTTTGTGTTTTTGTGATGTATAAATCTGGGGGGACTAGTTGTGCTAATCTGAAAGAAAATATTGAGATCTTGAGTTCGATTTTTGTTGTGTATTTTGTGATGTAAAATAAGAATTTTTTTGTGTATAATAAGTGCGGATTAGGTTGCCTTCCTTTTGTACTACTGGTAACTTGATAAGAGAACAAGATAAAGGGGTTTTAATTTTTAGTTGTACAGTGGAGATGATGACAGTGGTAGGGGTCAGTGGTGGTATAGTGGTGATGTTGGTGGTGGTACAGTGGAGTTGTTGGTTGTGGTAAAGTGGTGATGTTGGTGGTGGTACATGGTTAATGTTGTGGTGGTACAGTGGAGATGTTGGTGGTCGTAAAGTGGTAATGTTAGTAGTGATATAGTAGAGTTGTTGGTTGTGGTACACTAGTGTTGTTGGTGGTGGTATAGTTTTGTTATGAAGATGAAGAATTACAAGACATTAATAAAAAGCACATTACATTACGTTAATACGTTATAGAAAAATACATATAAAAAACACATTACATTAATAATGCGTTATAGAAAGAAAAAAACCATTACACAAATAAAAAACACATAAGAAATACATATAACATAATACGTTATAGAAAAAAACATTACACAAAAAAGAAAAGAAAAAGAAAAGACAATCATATTTGTTTTGTTTATGCATCCAAACAATTTTAGCACTCATTTGATTTTGTATTTTTCCCGCCATTTGAAACAAATCAAAAGCAATATCGTAATCTTTTGAAGATTCCTCTTTTAGAAAAGTCTCAAGCAAAGCACCTTTTTCTTGCGAAATATCGTTGCATTCCTTGTATGCTTTAATCATATCATTCTTAGCTTTGCTCGCGTCTTTAAACAACTGTGTTGTGTCGACAAGCGCTTGCATAAGTCTGTTATCCTCATCAACTTGTTTAAGTACTTTAGCTTTGATTTCCTTGATGGTATGTGAAAGAGAACAAGTCATAAGATTTTTTTGTGTGATTAATTTGACATTGGGAGTAAGGAAAATGAGTTGGTGTGGTGATAATTATGTAATGAGATAGGAATTTATAGCAACTTTGAAAAGAAAAAAAAAAGTAAAACATAACGGTTAGAACAAATGGCCATATTTTGAATTTGATAAGTGGAAACTTCAGGGACTAACGGTGTAACAGAGAAAAATTGGAAATACTGACATGCACACACTTTACTCATGTGTGTTGACTAACGAGAAAAGGTAACGAGCTTTACCAAAAAGGAACCAAATTCGTAATTAATCAAAAATGTTGGGACTAAATTTATGATTTTTGAGAAGTTGGGACTGAATCCGCACAATTTTTAAAAATTTAAGGACTAGCGATGTAATTTACTCTTAATTATTTACCAAATAATGTGTGAACTCTAAAAGTAGGAAAAAGAAGCTGTCAAATTGTAAGTTTTTGTGTGAAAATTATAAGGGAGATATTTACTTGGATCATTTTGATCCGTACACATGAAAATAAGATGCATTTACAACCATACTCTTAATAGTCTTTGCTTATAATCCAATTTACCACGTCCTCAAAACCCGTGATTATAGTTGTAATCATTTTCACTTGACTGATTACACAAGGATAATAAAATGAGTTTAATTGTTATGGTTTGGGTGGCGTGGGAGAGGGTTACGTCCCCGGTTAAGGATGGAGGTCTTGGTTTATGTAGGCTTTGGGAGACCAACATTGCTTTGTTGTCTAAATGGATATGGAGGTATAGAACCGAACCGGAGAGTCTATGGAGGAGGGTGATCAAATCGATACATGAAACGAATAGAAGTTGGACTCCTATCCCTGCTAGTAGTGCCTGCCATAGTGTTTGGAGCACTATAGTGAAGACCTGCTCGAAGGTTTCAGTTGGGGGCATTTACCTAAATCAAATGTTTAAAGGTGTAATTGGAAATGGTAAAGGGATCAGATTCTGGCTTGATCCCTGGGTGTGTGATGAACCGCTTAAAGATGTTTTCCCCAGCCTTTTCAAGTTAGTTAAAGATAAGAGGTGCCTGGTTGTTGACGGGCTGGTTGAGGGCGGATCCCGATTCGGAGGGATTGGGGACATTACAAACGACCAAACGGGTGTTGGAAGGCTAGTTGAGCTCTCTAGCTTGGAGCGAATGCTGGAGAGGATTGAGATTAGGGACAATGGTGATAAATGGCTATGGCTTGGAAGAGAACACAAGGATTTCAGTGTCAAGGCAGTTAAAGCGTATTTATATAGTAACAGGGATTATAGCGACAGACTTGTTGTTAGCTGGTCGAAATGGGTTCCAAAAAAATGTAACATTTTCATGTGGCGTGTGTGTTTGGATCGCATTCAGACGGCTATGGCTCTTAGGAGGAGGAGCTGCAATATTGCCTCCTTTTTGTGCGGCTTGTGCGAAGAAGAGGAGGAAGACGTGGATCATCTCTTTTGCCATTGTGATGTGGCTGCCCAGGTTTGGCATCGTATTTGTAGGTGGTGTAACACCATCCCGTTGTTTATGTTCTCCGTGAAGGATCTTTTCATGCTCCATAAGACTATAGGTCTCGACAAGAAGAAAAGGAAGGTTTTTCAAGGTATCGTTTATATCTCTTGTTGGTGTCTTTGGAAAGCTCGGAACGAAAAAAAGTTTGCTAATGGTGTCATCTCGGGGGAGAAGATTTTTCAAGATGTGAAGTCTCTCAGCTTTTTATGGTATAGAAATAGGTCGAAAGGTAGTTCGATTAGTTGGAAAGAGTGGTGTAATTTTGATTGGATGTAAGTATCTTTTTTGTTTCTAGCCGGCCGCTATTTGGCGGTTTGTGCTTTGTTAATATAGCCAAATTTCAAAAAAAAAATTGTTATGGTTAACTCCATAAATTCTCAATTAAAGTATTTTAGTGTCATATATGTCCACCCAAAACTCAGTCATATATATCTAATTTAGTCACAAAATTTGTCATATCTACCCATTTTACTAGATTATTTATTTTAAATTTTTTAAAAAACCTAATAATAGTCAATTTAAAATGAACCATCAGGCTTAGCTCAGTTGGTCACTTGGGCTTCTTCTGGAGCTTGAGGAGGTTTTACTCAGGGTTCAAGTAAATCCAGGTTTTCCTAATAGTGCGAAGCCGTGAGTTTTAAGGGTTTCCCTTCACAGGTCTCTCCTAGTGGTTCGGGTCCTGAGGCCTACCCGTTTGAATGGTTTAACTCGGGGGTCGGATTTCAAGTGTGGTGCCGTTTAAAAAAATTAAAAAAAAAAATAATAAAAAAATAATAATAATAATAATCAATTTCAAATGTATAGCCTATTTTACCCTTATTAATGGGGGGTAAAAATTCCCTCCTTTTTAATCTAATTTAAATTTAAAAGAAAATAAACAAATGTAGTGGTTGTATGATCAAACTTGCATGAACACAATAATCACCAATGAAAAAAAAAAAAAAAAAAAAAAAAAAAAGCGAACTTCCAAATTCTATATCACCGTGCACAAAATTGTTAAATATTTTTCTAATGAAATCTCCTTAGCTTGGTACATTTTGAAAGACATCTATTTAACGCTCAAACAAACAATGGGCTCTAACTTTTTAAAGAAATGAAGCGTCATGTTCACCATATTAAAGTTTTTAACATAGTCCTCAGTTGTGGTGGTCTAGAGCCTTAGAACTTACTTTGATAATGTGCAACTTCTTTAACAAGATGAGAATTGAAAAAAGTGAAGTACAACATCTGCAAAATATATCAACTTTACAAAAATAACTTAAAAAGCTACACAATGTAAAAACTGATAGCTGGATATGAAAAAGAGAAACAATGGGTATTTAATTCTGACACAATGTAAAAACTACTAATACTTTTACACATAAAATAATATTATATATATATTTTTTCCATTTTACTCATTCTTTTTCTGCATCTAAACCATTAATTCTGACACTTGTCAAGATCCTGAGTAAGAAGATTGCTAAGCACATCAAGTAGGATGATTTATCATTTTCCGTATTTAATAACATACAGATCTCCACATTGTATTTGAGAGGTATAGTGATATTGTTAGTACATGGAGATGTATTTTTATGAAGGGTACAATGGGTATTTACTAATGTTAATTGATGTTTAATTGATTTAATATTATATAACAAATTTTGTAATTAAATTGTATATATATATATGTCTATATTACATATAATGCACGAAGGCACCTCACTTTTAATTTTAAGACGTACACGAAATTAAGCATGGTTTACAACACTTTAATGCATCCAATTTTCAGAATTACAACAAAGTAAGCATATTGTACAACAAAATAAAGCGTGGTGTCATTTTAAGACCAAAATTCTATCAAACAACATTAATGCTATTAAAAACACCCATTCACCAAAAATTACAACCATTTAAGCACAATGTACAATAGCTGCAACCAATTTTCAGATTTACAACAAAATAAGCATGATGTAACTTTCAGACTTATTTTCAGACTTACAACATTAATCTTAATAACTTATAATGCATTTAGGACCATTCTATAATTAAAAGGCTTAAAAATTCAGCCAATATCACTTACTTAATATAGAAATTAATAGTCAAAAAATCTATCTAATATAATAAACTAGAGTTTTGTACCAGTCATAGAAGCACATTATGCAATTAATTTGCTGATGTGTCTCAAATATGATTGGCCCAACTATTTGGAATGTACAAGTGCTATGCAATACTCATTATATTGAACACATATTAACATGCACATTTAAACACAAATAAAGTCAAAGCTTATTCAATACCCAAAATTTTCAAACTCATTCAATCAATTACATGTATACAATTTATACAATTAATTATGTCCAATTCAAATAAACATCCAAAAATAACATACGGTTTTATATTTATGTTATTGATTCAAACAAAATAAGTTACAATTCCATACCATTGTTCTCCACTGCTAAAAACTTCTTCTGTACACTTCTTATTGACTCATTCAAGCTGTTTCAATTCAAGAGTTAATATGAACGCATTCAAAAAATCAGTTTCAAAATCCCACCATTAACCCCTCGCAAATCAGTTTCAAGATCCCTTCAAAATCGATATTCATATTCACCACACAAAACACACATAAAAGTTTCATATCATGTCCTAATAATGAGTTTCACCGGTTAAAAAACACACATACAAATCCTCTAACATCATACGATTCAATCGTACAACTTTCTTGATTTTTAGTGAGTTGTATGCTGTCAAAACCGTAAATTTGGTAAGAATCGCATCTATTCTATCTTTTTAGGGTTTTGATTTAAATCACATAGTACAACTATTTTGCTGTGTTTTGTTTTAATATCAGCTCAATTTTATTTCGATTTGATTTATAATATATTTTGCTGTGATTAAATTCAATTCAATTTTTAACTGCGAAACCCTAGAAAACATTAGCGAAATCACATTCATGAATTAGTGGTACCAGGTAATTGCCGAATTAAAGCGAGAAAAGCTTTAATATTAATATTTCCTTTTCATGTAGGTTGGACAAAGCCAATATGCATTGGAATACATGCTTTTGGTGATCAATACAAAGCTATTGATGCCATGATTAAAGGACCTGGAAAACCGAAGATGGTATTTGGTATGATTATGAACTAATTTGATAGTTATTTGAGTACTGATCATTCCGTACAATTATTTTATAACGACCATGTATCTTTCAGTTCCCGAAGGAGCGGGTGAAACCATTGATTTGGATGTTTACAACATCGATGTGCTGAAGGGGTAATATAATGTTTCACTCTTTAAGTGTTATTGGTAAGATAATGTTTTTGAATAGCCTTGATATGACAAAATAAAGTTACTCTCCCTATAATTAGAGTGGTAGTTCCCGTAGTTTATGCTTTTTAATTTATGCATAAGACGTAAAATTAGTATGTCACAAGATTAAAAGGTAGGATGTGTAACTGGTCAAGTTGACAACCAACACAATTTTTATACATCTGTGATTTTTGTAATTTTGTACTGTAAAGATCTGCTATTTAGTTATTCTATTTTTATTTAAAATTTGGGGAAATCACCTTGATGAATTACTTGGCTATATTTTTTCTATTATGTGTATTCAATTTATATATAATCAAACAAATTATATGTAACTGTTTCTCAAAATATAAAGATGAATATTACAATTTATTTTGATATTCGTAAGTCATTGTTAATTGCTATTCATAAAGTATTGAATTTATTGTCATACGAAGCATTTTAAGGGAACATGCTACAGTAATCATTTCATTATCCAACCGTTATTCTTGCAGATGAAATATTTGAAGATAAAGTAACCATAGACGGAACGACTATATATTAGAGCAAACAGGTAAGCCAAAAAGCTATAGTTACGATGATACCCAACAGATACTTTCGTGGTTACAACAACAACAACATACCCAATCCCACCGGGGTGGGGTAAACTACATAATAAAATTTCTTGGAAAAAAATATATATCAATGTCTCACTTAACCTGTTAGCATAAATGAAACTTCTAATCAGTAAATATTGAAGATCTCACTGCTGATTGAAAAGTAATTGACACCATTTGAAACTTTTTAAAATCTTTAACTAGATGTTTGATATTTAGTAATGTTGTGTTTATACCAGGTTGCGGTTCCTGCCACGGGTTCAAAAACCATAGAATGTGCCAGAATACTTTCATCGTGAATGCTTGTTGATCATAATTATCTACCTGCAGTTACCATTTACCAATAAAAGGTTACATTTTATGAATTCAATTTGGTTGAGGATATAGTGCTAAGGTTGTGACTACTTTTCTTACGATGTATAACGTAGGATTTTATGTCTGTTATTATCCTACAGTTAACACCTATGTATTTCCTGTTACATATCTATATTATCCCATGGTTAACAACTATGGATTGATATTAATGTATCGCATAGTATTTTGGTCACGACTAATTCGCTCCCCAACTTGCTCATTTGCCATCGGGCCTCGATGTTAGCCCAACTGACATATTTGCAACAAATTCCACAGTACGTGGCTATTGCGTATGGTTTTAATATAATTCCACAGCGGACACCCGCATCTATAAAGTCCTTGCATGTGAATCAGTTTAGTGACCTTGTCAGAACGGAGGTAAGTGTGATAAAATTCTTTTATATTCGTAATTATGTGTATCATAAATCAATAATAAGTCAGGGATTTTTGGTTGTTTTTTCTCTTTAGGTCGCACTAATTAGCTATACAGAGGTGTTAACATGGATCCTTTGATCTTACAAAGTAAATTTTACCATGCTCAACCGTAAAAATGATAAATCAACCGCAGTTATCATTAGAAATCCTCGCTCCGCAGATTTTGAGGTTAGCTGACTTATTTAATAACTTTTTTCTCAAACATGTGGTGTGATTTGTCTAATATCTTATATAACCATATACATTATTTCCAAAATGCTATAATTCTCAACTTTATATGCAGTGCGAAGCAATCTAATGGCCAGATACTGAAAAATGTTGAACATAAAAAAGTTCATCCAAACCTATCAAGGTAATGTTCTATAATATTTCAATATTTGTATGGTGGTCTAAGACTGTTAAAGCATGGGTTTTTGCAACTCTTAAAGGGGTGTTTGGGCTATATCCAAACATCAATTTTAAAGAGGAGATTGGGTCGTTTTAAAGGGTGTTTGGATTTTCTGAAAAACTGATGTTTAATGGTTGTTTAACCCACCCGCAAGGCTGCAAATTTGCAGTTTTATAGGGATTTTTGGTATACCTTTTAATGGGTGTTTGGAGCTACTAAAAACTTTTCAAAGGGATATTTGGGTCTTTACAGGGGTGTTTGTGACCATTGTAGAACTGCATTTTCAACGCAGATCATAAAAATAAATAACAATTATAGTCTTGGTTCTCATGGCAGCTACTTAGCACTGATGATGTTTGTGCTTTAGAAAGCTTATAGTCTTTGAAATATGTGAACGTGCATTTCCGCTTGAATTGTTTCCATTAGCTACTCTATCCAGTTTTTCTTTATGGTCATTGGTCTCTAACACACCCTTATGATCATTTTTTTCATTTAAAACCTTTCATGTAAATGGATTGTTAAATACTTCTATGTACGTTTCAATAAACGACTTATAGTATTACAAACTTGGATAAGATAGTATTTGCTGTATGAAAGAAATATATGTTTGTCTCTCATATGCATGCAATAAGTGTTTTATGTCATGGATAGATAGAATCCCTGGTTGTATGCCTTTTAACTCTATTTAAGTTAGAACTTTAAATAATCAAATTACGTAAGAATGTAATTTAAAAGTGATAAATCACCAACCTAGAACATCTGTTTAGGTCTTTATGAATCTGATTGTATATATATTGTGAATAATTAAAAATGGGTCGGGTTGAGTAACGGGTCAAATAGGAGGTTTATGGAACACTTTTTATCTAAGTTTACTAGAAGTTATTTATGTATGAATTTAAAAACACATAATTTATGATAAAAATGTGACTTTCGTCATATTTGATCCATTTCACTTATTTGACCCGTCGTCCATAAAATAGACTCGAGCTCGAATTCCATATTTATGGTTTTTGTTTTTTCCATGTTGTTGCAGCTTGAGCTTCCTACTTGTGCAAATGTTGAGCTCGAATTATGAGTTTTGTTATCTTTATGATGGAGCCTGAAGTGTTGTTCTCTTTGCGATGTTATGAGTTTACTACTAACTAACATCGATATTTGTTACTTCTTTAATCTATTTGGGTATTTAGGAACAAATATCATTAGTTCATTACTCTATTACTAATTTACCAATTCTGTAAATTGATCATTACATATATTTCCAAATTGTAAGCATGATCAATAATGTTATTATTTTTGTTTTTTCCATTCATGCTATATACAAACCTTAAAAAATTGTCCTACCTAAGTGTATCATTGCATCATGATTTAATGTTGTAATATAATAGGTATATTGCACGACCAATGTAATAAATATTCGTAACAAAGCATAAAACATAGTCTATTTTTGTTTCCGGAGATGATTTTCTGTAACTATTTTACCCCAAAAAGGTATAATAAGCACGAACTTTGGTAATCATAACAAAGTTAGCCCATCACGGTTCTTGGATCCGTTAAGATATAAGTTCATGTTACTCTTTTACCCGCAAAGATAATATAAAATCCACTTCGGTAATATATACATTTATGTATTACAAAATTTTACGACTCATCAAGTCTTTTATTTTCATCAGTGGGTCGTCATCATGAACTATTTTATGTATGACATAGTTTTTGTTAAGTTTGGTGCCCTGTTAA
This sequence comes from Chrysanthemum seticuspe, assembly GCA_019973895.1. Classification (NCBI taxonomy): domain Eukaryota; kingdom Viridiplantae; phylum Streptophyta; class Magnoliopsida; order Asterales; family Asteraceae; genus Chrysanthemum; species Chrysanthemum seticuspe. Next base: position 114,832,527 of record BPTQ01000005.1, read on the forward strand.
AAAAAGTAAGGTTATTTAAAGGTAGCTTTTTTCATATTTAGGTGTTCTTGGAATTAACATAGACTACTCAAGTGTTTGATGATATCTCCAAGACTATCAACCAGTTGGAGAAGACAATACATAGCACGCTTATTTTCTTAATAGTTACAAACAAAATTGTTTATTGTATCATTAACACATTACTTATTATTTTCTTAACAAAAAGAATGGAACTTATATTGTTTTTTGTTATTTATTACTTTATTCACACACTCAAATTATTAATGAATCATTTCTTTAAAATCCCGTGAATTTCACGGGTCTATATGCTAGTCAATACATACACATGAATAGAAGTTACATTACATCGAAAATTAACAACCCATTTAATTGATTTGTAACAGTCATTTAATCTAATCATTATCACTATTTAATCGATCTTTATCCCTATGATTTAAAAAAAAAACGTCTAAGACCTTAACTACTTTTTAATGCATACATTATAATTATAATTCATATATAAAGCCTATACAGCCACAAACCAAACAGAAAAAAATAAAATAAAAGAAAGTACTACACTCTTTTTATCTCCCACAATGGTCGGTCGACTGACGGGGTCGCGCGAAACCCATCATATAATTCATATACTAAAGTAGGTGTTTTCATCTTCAAAAAATATAGACTAACAATGTGTCTTAAACCCATCATCCAATCTCACTAAAAGCTACAACAATCCCATCTCCACACAAGAACAAGACTCAAATCAAAGAACAAAAAGAATATACAAGATCTCAGTATATGTTTCGAATCTCATGAGATTTATGATCAACAACCATCATAGATCTATAAGAAGTTTTCCTTCTTTTTAACTATTCGAAAGTAACAAAGATAGGACAATAACAAAACTGTTATCATCCTTTCTATATTTCGGTCAAAGAAAACAAGAACAAAACATAAACATAAGGTACCTACCCGAGACCTTTCAACAAGATCTTGAAGACATAAACGAAATAAAAACACTTCTTTTTTGTGCTCGGTTTTTAGTAGAAAGAAACAAAGATCTGATATTGTTTTGTTTGGGTATTCGTCTTCACATGAAGAAAGAAAAGGGAGATTGTGTTTGTGTTTGATTGTGTGTCTCGAAGTTTTACCGAAAGAATGAAGAAAGAATAAGAAATTTTTTGTGACTGCATTTGACAAGAATGGCGTTTGTGTTTGCTAGAGTGAAATTAGGGATTGTATGGAATAAAAGGTTATGTTGTGTGTGTGTGCTGCAAGTTGAGAGTGTTTTAGGGTTGAGAATTATTATTGTTAACATTTGTTATATAATATAAAGTGTATTAAAGTTTGATATATAAAGTTTATTGTATATATTTTGTTATAAGTTTACGGCGTAATTTTTGTTAAAGTTTATTGCGTAGATTTGTTAAAAAGGTTATTGTGCAAACTTTAATATAAAGTTTATGGTGACAACTTTTTTTTTTTTTTAAGTTTTAAAGTTTAAGCAAGATGTGATAGTTTTAAAGCGAGATGGTTTGAATGTTAAGCTTTTCTAAAGTAGACTTTTGTTTTAGTTTTGATTCGTATAGTTGTTGATAGAAAAAACATATAAATAAAAAATATTTGTTCGATACAAAATTTTGTCACTGGGTATTCGCCGCCGCATTGCGCGGGTACCCTGCTAGTGCTATTAAAGTGATCAATGTTATTAATAACTATAATGACTACTACTTACAAGAAAAAGAAACATAGTGTACAACACTTTAATGCACATAATTTTCAGACGTACAAGACCAGAAGCATAGTGTACAACAAAACACCACATTAATGCGATTTAATGTAGTCAATTATTTAACTGGTCAATAAATACAATTAATACAGTTATTAAAACACCATTTACATAAGAAATACAAATTATCAAGCATATTGTACAACCAAATTAAACACAATTCCTGCATTAAATTTCACTACTACAAATAATAAAGCACATTATACAAATATTCAATGCCGAACGGGCAACGGGCCAAATGGGCTTGAGCCCGAACGGGCGCGGACCAAACTGGCTCGAGCCCGAGCAGACACGGGCCAACGGGTTCGAGCCCGAACGGGCACGGGCTATACGAAATTCTTGATATCCGTAATTTTATTGTTAAAAAGAACATAATAAATTAAAATACATTATTCATCGAAAATTTTTATTTCAAGGTACCCGCTGCTGCAACGCGCGAGTACTCTCCTAGTATGGTATTATCAGTTTTGGTTGGACAACATTAAGAGGTTAAATGACATCCAGATTTCCGACTTGATTTTTGAAATGTTCATATGGGTTTGTGGCTTATTTAAATTTCGTCCATTATTGTTATACTCGTAACTCGTACTATCTTTTATGGCAAATTTCGTCTTCATAGTTTCATATATATTTTTTTGGCATAACGCTTTAGTGACCTGCGTCGGGAAGTGATGCATCCAAATAAATTCGATCTCTCTCGATAACGAGCGTATGACTATTAGAGACGCCTATTTAGAAGTCAATATCAAACCACGTCGGGTTCTTACAAACTATAATACAGTGGTTGTTATGACAAGAATGGTTATTGTACAAAAGTATCAACAACAACAAGTAAACAGAAGAACTTTTATTCAAACCTAAGCCTCAATAGTCGGCTTAGATTATATCAACAATAGTATCCAAAATGTTACAAGATTAGATTAATGTCAATGAGACAATAATCATACAAATACAAAGAAGAGACAAGATCAGTGAAATGATCAAAGAGAAGAGAAGATTGTGTGAGAAATGACTGCACATACAAGTGTGTCTAACCCTAGATTAAGGGACTTATTAAATAGGAGATTAAGTTACACCATGACCCCTCCAACGGCTATAAATGACTCATCAGCAGAAATGAGAATAGCTTCAGCAGAAACGAGCATCTTGGAACTTTAAACCTTTTATTCTTTGTCCATGATTAACCCCTGTAATAACCCTGCACTGAACATAACTTGAAAGCCATTAGCAATTGATAGAATGATATGTTTGCCACAGATTAATACCCCAAAATTTAACATTCCCCCTTAATCTGATGGGCAAACATATCAAACAATATCAATTTTTCACACAAGAATTTATGCTGATAAACAGGGAGGTTTTTTGTAAGTATGTCTGTAGTTTGGTTTGAAGAGCCAATCTTTTTTGCACTTATAACACCTCTTGCAATTTTTTCCCTGATGAAGTGGACATCAATTTCAAAGTGTTTTGATCTTTCATGGAAAACAGGATTGACAGCAAGTTGTAAAGCAGATTTGTTATCACAAAAAAGATTAACAGGAAGATTGATATCAACTTTTAGATCCTTTAAGATTTTTTGAATCCAAATGATTTCACAGGCAGCAGTAGACATAGATCTATACTCTGCTTCTGTGGAAGATTTTGAAAGAGTGTTTTGTTTTTTACTTTTCCATGAGATCAAACAATCATTAAAGAAAACACAATAACCTGTGACAGATTTTCTGGTTTTCTTGCATTTGGCCCAATCTGCATCACTATATCCTTCAAGATGATTTTCAGAGTTGCTGAAATTATACCTTAGACCTTTTCCTGGAGCTCCTTTTATATATCTCAGAACATTAAGGGCACATTCTAGATGAGATTTTAATGGAGAATGCATATATTGTGCCAGACAATGAACTGAGTATGAGATGTCAGGTCTTGTATGGGTGAGATAGATAAGTTTCCCAAGTAACTTCTGATAACCAGTGATGTTGACAAGAAGGGGATCATCAGCAGTGGGAATGTATGGAAGGACAGAGTTGGGTTCCATAGGAGTAGACACAGGTTTGCACCCAAGAAGACCAAATTCTTTAAGGAGTTCAAGATAGTATTTTCTTTGGGAGAGACAGATGTCATTTCCAGTTTTTAAAACCTCAATACCAAGAAAGTATTTTAAGTTTCCCAAGTCTTTGATATGAAATTTTGATTTTAGAAACTCTTTGAATAGGTTTATCTCATCAATACAGTTTCCAGTAAGGACTATATCATCCACATAAACAAGTAGAGCAATAAACTTGTTATTCTCTGTTTTAGTGAATAAAGAATGATCATTGGCAGATTGAACAAAATTATTTTCTTTTAAAACACTGACAAGTTTTTCATTCCATTTTCTGGGAGCTTGTTTTAGGCCATATAGGGACTTAACAAGTTTGCAAACTTTATTTTTATTGTTCTCATTACAGAACCCCTTAGGGATGGTCATATAGATATCTTCATCAAGATCTCCATACAAGAAGGCATTGTTAACATCAAGTTGGAAAAGAGGCCATTTGTTTATCACAGCTAAAGCAATCAGACATCTAGCAGTAGACATTTTCACAACAGGAGAAAAGGTTTCATCATAGTCTATTCATTCCCTTTGATTATAACCTTTAACAACTAATCTAGCCTTGTATCTATCAACTTCACCATTGGCTTTATATTTGATTTTAAAGATCCATTTGTAACCAATGGGAGTTCTATTAGGTGGGAGATCAGTTAAATCCCAAGCATGATTTTCATTTAAGGCCTCAATTTCAGAGTTCATGGCATCAACCCAATTACTATCAACGATAGCTTCTTCATAGCAGGTAGATTCAATACTTTTATTAAGACTAGAAGCAAAGCAGTAATTATCTTTGTTTAAATTAGAATAATTAACAACCTTTTCAACACCATATTTGACTTTCCCTTCTACAATAAAGTCATTAAGATTACTGGGCAACTTAGAGACTCTGGTTGACCTTCTAGCAGTGGTGGCTGGCAAGCCTCTTTCTTGTTCAGAGTTCTGATGTGAATCAGATGATGTATCAGCAGAATCAGAAGATGCATCAGCAGGATGTGATTCATGTGATATTGTGCCCTCAGGGTGTGTATTGTCATCTATAGACGTTGCAACATGTTCATCATCCCTAGAAGGATGACTCAACACTGTGTCATCATCATAGGATGTCACTCTCCCTTCATCATTGGGACTAGTTTGTGAGTCAAAGAAATTTTTACGATTTAAATCTTTAGGCACATACGTTTCAACAAAAGGTTTTGACAAAGTATTTTTCATTTTGAAGGGAAAAACAGTTTCATAAAATTTGACATCTCTGGAATAAAAGATATTTTTTGCTTCTAAGCTCAAAAGTTTATAACCTTTTTTCTCATTTGAATAACCAATAAAGACACTTTTCTCATACCTACTACCAAATTTATCAGAGATGTTGAGAATGGTGGCATAGCATAAGCAGCCAAAGACTCTAAGGAGAGAGAGTGAAGGGTCATGCCCATACACAAGGGAGAAGGGGGACTTGCCAGACAGAACTGAAGAGGGTAACCTGTTTATGACATAGGCAGCAGTTAGAACACATTCAGGCCATAGATATAAAGGTAATTCCCCCTGAAACATAAGGGATCTAGCTACATTAAGGAGATGCTTATGTTTCCTTTCTGCAATACCATTTTGTTGTGGTGTATAAACACAAGAGGTTTGATGTAGAATTCCTTTTTCATGGAAGAAGTGTTGAAGTTTATTATTAACAAATTCTGTCCCATTATCACTTCTGAAAGTCTTAACATTGTGTTCAAATTGATTTGATAGCATATGAGTAAAATTAACAATGGAAACATAAACATCATCCTTTCCCTTAAGCATATAAATCCACACTGCCCTAGAATAGTCATCAACAATAGTTAAAAAATATTTGTAACCATCTCTACTAGTGACTTTATATGGTCCCCATACATCTAGATGAACAAGTTGACCAATTTTAGTTGATTTATGTTCACTTAGAGGGAATGGTTCCCTGGTTTGTTTAGCTTTATTGCAAGTATCACAAAGATGATTAGATTCAGATGAGCTATCAAGTTTAAGGGTGGATTTAAGGATATGAAGGACTTGGTCAGAGGGATGACCAAGTCTTTGATGCCATAGATTTCTAGAAACATGACAAACAGAACTGCAGTTATTAGAAGTAATCTTACATGTAGAATCAATATCAAACATATATAACCCATTGCATTGTTTACCAATCCCCAAAATCCTTTTTTGATGTAAATCCTGTATATAGCAATTAGATTCATTAAACCCAACAAACATCTTATTGTCTTTAGCAATCTTATGAACAGACAGCAGACTAACATTGTACTCAGGAACAACCAAAACATCAAAAAGAGTTAGGTCTTTATTGACTTTTAAGTCACCAGTTTTAGTGATTAGGGCCTGAGTACCATTGGGATGTCCAACAGTTAGACCAAGATTTGAAATGTCAACAACATTAATTAAAAATTTGGCAGATACAGTCATGTGCTGATTTGCACCAGAGTCAACAATCCAACCAAGACTGATGTTTCCAGATAAGGTTTTTGTGTTGTTGTTGAAAAATTTGTTGAAGTTTATGTTAAACTTAACACTGCCATTAAAGAAGGTTCCTGAAAAATTGTTACCTGCCATGTTGGCATTAGCAGAAGACACATTGTTGTCATTAAGAAGACTCATAAGTCTGGAGAGCTGTTCATTAGACAAAGAGACAGGAGAGTTGCTAGAGTTGCTAGCACTATTATCAGTGGTACGATTAGTATCAGCAGAAACATTGTTACTGCTGAAGGGTTTAGAATTAAAATTCCTTTTGACATATCCAGCAGGATAACCAACCAGATCATAACATCTATCAACAGTATGACCAGGTTTTTTGCAGTTAGTTCATTTGAGATTCATGTTTGGACCTCTGTTGTTTGAGCTGTTACCAGCATTAAAACCAGAACTTTTAAAATTGTTGTTAAATCCTTTTTTGTTATCAAAAAATTTTCCACCATCAGAAGTTTTTGCAGCAAAAGCTGTAGCATTGGGTTTAGCAGAGCTATTCCCAGATGAAGCATTTATGTGAGATTCTTCTCCAGAGACAACAGAGACAGCAGTTTTGACATTAGGTAAAGGATCTCTGGTTAAAATATTGCTTCTGATGGGAACATAGGGGTCATCAAGACCCATAAGAAATTGCATTAACTTGATTAGCTTATTGTGTTTTTCAAAATGTTTTGCAGCCTCACAAGTGCAAGGAGGCAAGCTAATCATACAATCAAATTGTTTCCACAAAGAGTTTAGGTTGTTATAATAATCAGCAAGAGAGGACCCACTTTGACTAAGGGAGTTTATATTTTTATGCAAATTAAAGATAGCTGAACCATCAACCTTATCATAGGTATCTTTAAGATCATTCCACATTTCATAAGCAGTTTTAGCATATATAGCACCAACAAATAGTTCAGGGCTGAGAGAGTTAAGAATCCAAGTAACCACAACAGAGTTACATGTATCCCATTGATTAGCAAGACTAGGGTTCGAATCATCTCTTATGCAAGTACCATCAATAAACCCCAACTTACTATGGTTCCTTAAGGCAAAGGTCATGGCCATATTCCATATTTTGTAATTTTCAGTTCCAGTGAGTTTGATAGTAATAATGGGAGTACCATTTGTGTTATTGGGGTGAAAATACAAAGCATCACCAAAGGATAAGATTTTCTCAGTGGAAGAACCACCACCACCAATATTATCATCACCAATAGCCATAATACAAACAATAAGACAGACAGATATGATAAGATAGACAAAGGCACAGACAGAAATAAAAACAAGAGCAGATAGACAGATAAAGAAATAAATAAGACTTTGTAATTAAGAAACAACAAGCACCAAGCCTGTGAACTGGGGTAAACCAGAGCAGGTATTCATACCACTCAGAGGTGGCAGATCAAGATGTTAGTTTACCCGTTTGCACCCACAAAGACTTAAGTACTGTTTGTTTGAAGAAGAGATTAGATTTAGACTTACAGAGCAATATGCAGCGGAAAGAACAAATCACAATAAGATATAACCAGTGATTATGCCAATAGCAGTAACCACAAACCACCAAGTTGTTGCTGAAGAGATGTCCCCAAGTTTCCACAAGGAAACCCTTGGATGTAGAATCAATAATGATTATGAGCCTGAAGCTCTGATACCATGTACAAAAGTATCAACAACAACAAGTAAACAGAAGAACTTTTATTCAAACCTAAGCCTCAATAGTCGGCTTAGATTATATCAACAATAGTATCCAAAATGTTACAAGATTAGATTAATGTCAATGAGACAATAATCATACAAATACAAAGAAGAGACAAGATCAGTGAAATGATCAAAGAGAAGAGAAGAGTGTGTGAGAAATGACTGCACACACAAGTGTGTCTAACCCTAGATTAAGGGACTTATTAAATAGGAGATTAAGTTACACCAAGACCCCTCCAACGGCTATAAATGACTCATCAGCAGAAATGAGAATAGCTTCAGCAGAAACGAGCATCTTGGAACTTTAAACCTTTTATTCTTTGTCCATGATTAACCCCTGTAATAACTCTGCACTGAACATAACTTGAAAGCCATTAGCAATTGATAGAATAATATGTTTGCCACAGATTAATACCCCAAAATTTAACAGTTATAATAACGAAAACGATGCTACTTAGAAAGCATTGGGGTACTTACTACAAATTACAGTGGTAATCTGATAGAACGACTATAAAAGCACAAGGTGTCATAACAAGCCTCCCCTCTTCATCAGTGCCATCTCAGCGCCACATCAGCGTCCCACTTCTCCACAACTAACCACAACAAACCCCCCCTCCCCTCACTCATAACAAACCTCAACCTCTTTATTTGGGGCCCACCACTACCACTTTATTTTTTTTATTCAATTTCATTTCCAAATAAACTAAATTCATTTCATTCAAAATAAAAATACAATACATAACTTAATAAAAAACGTACGAAACATAAAATAAAGATACGAAAAAAAAACATACGCAAGAAATACATCAAATTATAACGAAATTAATTATTTGGATTCTGTTGTTGAAATTGTGCCCATTGAATTTGTTGCCAAACATGCTCGATGAGACATCGTTGAAGCTTTGCGTGTTTGTGTTTATCATGTAGTTCTTTGGCTTTTTTCTTTGCAATTGGCAACGTTCAATCCATGTCTGCTGTAAATTTGGTGTCGGAGAAATATACGTTTCATCAATGTCGGATATCGCAAAGTTTTCATCTTTCAAAGTCATGTTATGCATTATGATGCACGCGTACATGATTCTCCGTAACTTGCCAATAGTAAATTGTCGCGCCGGTTGGGCAATGATATGCCAACGTCCTTGGAGGACACCAAAAGATCTTTCGATATCTTTTCGAGCACTTTCTTGTTTCGCTTTGAATGCGGGATTTTTTGGATTAGTTGCAACTGTAAATGTCTTGACAAAAGATGCCCACTCCGGGTAAATTTCGTCAGCTAGATAATACCTTTGCTTAAATTTACACCTGTATACTTCAAACTCAACCTCAGGGGCGACGTCATCAAGCAAGTCGTCGAATAACGGAGAATTATTTAAAACCGTTAGATCGTTATTCGCACCCGCTACCCCAAAAAATGCATGCCAAATCCACAAATCGTATGAAGCAACGGCTTCAAGCATTATAGTTGGATATTTTTTATCACCTCTATAAAATTGGCCTTGCCATTCTTTCGGACAGTTTTTCCATTCCCAATGCATACAATCAATGCTCCCCAACATTCCCGGAAGCCCATGAACAGTGTTATGTGCATGGTATAAGTGACGAATGTCATTCTCATCTGGTTTTCTTAAAAACTCCTTAATAAATAGTTGGATTATGCACATAAGAAAATAATCTAGGCAATCGCATGCACAATGTTCACATATTTGTAAATACTCATCGAACGCATCAGATGTTATCTCGTAAGCCAATTGGCGTAGGGCACATGTGCATTTCATAATCACACTAAAACTCATTACACCCCTACCATCGGGTCGCACTCTAAAGAAATCAAAATGCTTAGGAAGAGGATGATGAGTTTCAATATATGTTTCAATACCTTGTACTATTTGTAGAAATAGACGACGGCTCATAGATATCGACGCCTAAAATTATCGTCCGTATATTTTGGGTTGTCACCAAAATAGTCAGCAAGTAGACGTGCTTCAGCAACTACACGTTCAGGAGGGATATATTGACGATGTTTTGAAGGACCGGCTTCTTGTTCCTGCAACGTTTGCTCTGCCTCGAACTCTTTAATAAACATTTCTAGTTCCGTTAACTCTTGAAGGTCACTTTTGCCGGAATACGATGATTCACTCGTGTAACTCATGTTTCAGCGAGTTTGAATGGTTTAGTATTTTGATTGAATATGAAAAAAATTGTAAGATATGATATGTTATTCATAGAGTGGTGGGTTTAAAAAAAAAATGGTTTGTATCCGTTTAATAACGGATAGTATTTGAAAATATAAACTTTGCAAACACTTTTTGTCATGAGATTTGCTCGTCGTCAGAACGAAGGACCAACCCACGGCGGCCGATGGCGAAAGGGGCCGGTGTCATAGCGGCCGACGGCGAGGCGCCACGCTGGACGGCGAAGTGTGAGGGCGAGGCGACACCGTTCCGTATGCTCTAAGTGTATAAGCAATAAACGATTGTCACCATTAAATTTTAAGGCCCTTTTATCGAGAACAAACAAGTCGGGCAAATATGGCTGGGAAATACCACAAGCCAGTTTAGAATGAAGCTGCAATAATGCGGGTGAAAGTGAAAAAGAAGAGTATGGGTTTGACTTTCGATAAATGATTAGGAAATTTATATTAAGGGCATAAGACTATAAGAGTGAATTTAAATGAAAGTTCAGTGTATGGATCAAAAGCTATCGTGTACTTATCATCTCCCAAAATTATATTACTACAGAGGATGGAGTAAAACAATATAACGTTTAAAAATGATTTTGTTTCTAATAATTAAATAAATAAATTCACTCTTCATCTTCTTCTTTAGTGACCTGCAAGTCAAACACACTCACTGGAGGAATAAGAAAAGAGAAGAAAAATGGTAACGCCCGCGCATGGGAATGGCGCAATACCCCATGGAGCAAATCGAGTTACCATGGCACCACACCATAGGTCCCATTTTTGCCTACGGCGGCCAGTACCATGTGATCTAAATACTTGGTGATTTAAGTGTCATCACTTATGTTTTATGTAATTGTGATCTACTTGATATCAAAGGCTTAATCAGGTTTAGTTTACAGTCGAATTATGAGGTGCGGAATGCACACTCGTTCTAGCTAGCTTGATGCCACCACGAACGAAGAATGGGGGTCAAGGACAGAGCCCCTTGATGGGGTGCCTCCTCTCGTGGGGTTTGGGGCAGCGCCCCAAAACCTAAACGATTTTTGAGATTCGGGTATTACCCGTTTTTCCTTCCAAACCGTTTGCCCCACCAAACGACACACCTTTTCATCAACATGTGCGACTCTTCCCGCCAACCACTTTTAACGGAATATAACTAACTTTCGGTTAGGTTATATACACTAGAATTGATCTCTTCCAGAATACAACAAACACAACAACTTTTTGTGTATTACTTTGATTTTTCGTGCCTTAGAAACAAAGTGTCATTCTATGAATTATCTAATTGAGGATTTCGTGATACCCAAAGCATATAGGGTCGAAATACTTCAATCTGAAAGTGATCTTAACATAATTCAGAGAATATATCAGGATTAACTAGTTAGATACCCGCGCACAGCGGCGGCGATAAATATAGTAAATGAATTGCTAACCCAACTCTCCTCGCAATTCCCTACCCGCTTAGTGAATTCATTTCACAACACTCCAAATGTATATGTGTTAGTTGTATGTGTTTGTTTGGGTTTTCTGTATCTTTCCCGTGACATCATTATTCCCGCATATAAAAACACCTTCACAATCTCTTTCCCGTCAAACACTTTCCCAAAAGTAAATGATTTTGATAAATAAAGTTTGTATTGATTGAAATAAAGGTTAAAGTTATAAAAATTTAAATCAAAATAAAATAAACCTACTAAAAATGTAAAAACTAAAACTCATAAAAATATATCAAAATTGATGTTGAATTAAAGAGCATAAAATTTTAAAAAATATGGTGAAATTAGATCATAAAAAAATTAAACGGATTAAAAGATATTTAAATTTAAAAATAAAGGTGATTAATTAGTTAGGAAGTGACATGTGTCACCCCATTATTGGAGCTCTTTATTTTAGTTTGTTAGAGCTCCTCCCTTTTTGTTATTTTTTAGTTAAAGAAGTGACACATGTCACTCAATGATTGGAGCTCCTTATCTTATTTTTTTAAATTCTTTCCATAATAAGCAAGTAAAAAAGTCTAAATTTTTAAGCCTTCTAATTTTAGAAGGCCTAAATGCATTATAAAGTAGTATAGATATAGATATATACCCAAATATTTTAGTTACGATATTTGTCATATATGCTCATTTCTATTATTAAATCAAGAAAAGAATACACCGTTGGTCCCTAAACTTGTCCAAAAGCATCGCAGGGGCCCCAAACTTGAGATTTTAGTCGTCGTGAGTCCCAAAACTTGTCCAAAAACACAACAACTTTTTGTGTATTACTTTGATTTTTCGTGCCTTAGAAACAAAGTGTCATTCTCTGAATTATCTAATTGAGGATTTCGTGATACCCAAAGCATATAGGGTCGAAATACTTCAATCTGAAAGTGATCTTGACACAATTCAGAGAATATATCAGGATTATTACCGCTCACAAACACCCAAACTCTAACAAATACCTATAACAACTTTGAATGCAGTATTTCTTTTTACCACAAACATTTATAAAATGGATAATTGGACAGACTGGATCAGCATTTGTTGTCTTCATACATTTCCTTGGTCAAAATATCTCACTAATCAGTAAAAACCTGTTTTCATGCTCAAAAGAAAAAGTAAGCCTGTTTGCTGCTCAACCTTTCACTCATCTTTGGAAGCTGAATGCTACCCACAAGCCACAATGGCGGACCCAACCGAAAAACTAAGGTGGTTCCTTGATTTAGTCGATAAGATGAAAGGTCAACCAATCTAGGTCGATGGCTCGTGTCAATCAGGCCGGGTGTTAAATAACAAAGTTGCATTAATATAACAAAACATCAACCATATGCATTAGCGAAAAGTTAAGAGCACTTACAGTCGAGTCTTTTTAGCATTCATAGATTCAAAAATACAGTTGCTCGGATGGTTGATTAGTAACACTAACTAGTAAAATATGTTTTTCAATACAGAGCCTCTAAATGGTCTCCGTCTTTAAGGTTGTCCTGGGCACCAGATTGTCATAGTGGAAGTCCGCAGCAGGGTATTTCTTTAATAGATCCGCCCATGTGCTTCGTCCCTCACAAAGATCCTTCACAACTGCTGCCACTTTCTCCACGCTCACAAATATTTGATCCTGAGTATCCCTCTCACGAATTGTCACTGATGATGTTGAAACCACGGTAATACCAAATGGCACACCATTTTCATCTAGTCTTGTGTATTGTTGCTCTATTGTTGAACCATCTATATATCAAGAAATTAGGCTCTTATTGTTTGCGTGAATCACATCAATTTCACATAAATGGGCCAAGTTTTCAAATTCAGATATACAACTTCATTGAAACTTTTATTGGTGTAATCAGAATATAGAAAAGGGGCGTATTTACTTTTAATACTCTATACAATTTGATCTTATGTCTGACAAAAACCCCATTTGTTTGAAATCGCTAGAGGTGGCAAAACAGATTCATGTCAATTGTAAATTGTCAAAACAGCTGTTTAAGGGGTCAAAATGGTTTAGGTTAGGTTGATCTACAAAAACATTTTCGCGATCTTTTTCTGAATAATTAGAGGGCTTACAGCCTGTTCAACCCATTCGACTCGTTTACATTTAAGCTAAATTCTCATATTTAACTTTGTTTCACCAATTAGAGACAAAATGTAACCAAACTGACCCATTCACTTGTGAATGGGTCAAAATTTCCACCTCTGAAAATGAAAGCAAAAAAATATATCAAAGACATACCCCAAGGATAGACCACGTTTAAAATTCCAGCTGCACTTAGCGAATCGTTAATTTCTTTAGCAACTTCCTTATATTGCTGATCCGGAGCCAATGAGAGGATGGGACATTGTACGGGTGCCACAAGAGGGGAGAAGCCGAATACATACGAGTATATATCGTTTTCTCTAGCTTTGTTTGGCCTTATGTAGAAAGAATGTTCAAAGAGACTATAGATGATTCGCTCCATTACAAATGAAGATTCGATCACAGCAGATTTAAAAGTCCTGTGGTGCACTTTTTGTGTTTCCTTTGATATCGATACCATGCTTCTCTTTATAGTAACAGTCTTCTTAAGAGCGCAAACTTCAAATTGCACCTCCCCTTTGGACTCTAAAGCAGCCTTCATTGCCATAGCATCTTTTTCGTTCATCGTCTAAGAAAAAAGCAGGAACACAGTAATTGTTACAACCCATTCAGGTGAAAATGGGTCAACTTGACTCGTATATTATTGTTAAAAACGCAAAACTCATCATACTCAGTTGTTTTCCTTTTCTTTTTTGTGAAAAGGTCAAGTATATACCAATCACAAAACACTATAACAGTTTACATCAGTAAGACTACGTTTCCTTCAACATTGCAAGACCAATAAACCAAGATGCAGCCTACTCCAAAGAAAGGCATTAATTATCTACTGACATTAGAAGCTCCTCATGACTAAATACAGCTTACCAATAATTAAACATCGCCATTATACTTTCTAATCACTTCATCCCATAGATGATAACTTGTAATGACTATATTTCTATAAGCTTCCAACATACTAGCAGTTGTACTTCATTCAACACCAAAGCATTCCTAGCATGAATACAACTATGGAGACTACATTTCCTTTAGCAATATAGACTAAATTGCTTTATTACAAAACGAACCTTATCTTTATAAATTGCTTTTTTTTTTTTTTTTTTTTTTTTTTTTTTTTTTTTTTGTAATCACTTCATTGCACAGATCATAACTTGTAATGAGTATATTTCTATAAGAAGCATTAGAGCAGATAATGCAAGTGGTTCTTCTTTAATTGGTATTCACATTAGTTTTGCAAGAAGTAATGTGAGAAGGAACTGCTTTACCTTAAGTGCTTCAACAACCTTAATACGGTCACCTTCAAATGCAGGACGAAGCTCCTTGTGAATTGGTTTAACAACCACTTTCTATAAATACACGAATTATTAGCAGCTTGCTTATTTTAAAAGAGTAAGCAACAACTTCACATTTACAAAAGTTACCTCTACTTTTTTAGGTTGTGCCAATTTCTCTTTTGCTTCAAGAGACGCTCCAATTTTATCCTAGGCAAAAACATGTATCCGAAAATTCAATAAAAAGCTTGAAATTACTAACTTCACATGTTAATTAACTAATAAGCTTACATGAGATCTGTCAGCAATCCAAACACACTCACTCCAACCGCAAGAAGTCTCGATTTCAGCCATCCAGCAATCTTCCGCATAGTGATCCATCACATTTGGGAGATTTTGTCTGAACCGTAAATGTTTTTCATCTATCCCTATACTTGTCAAATATAGATATACTCTCCCAATGAAGTATGCAAGTGACTCATTCTTTACGATCCCCTAAATAAAAATGTTTGATTGTTACACAATTGCAAACAGTATGTTTATATGATATAAAATTAGAAAAACGCGGACATAATATCAAATGAAAATCAACCTTAGAAACTGCTTCACCGAGACAAAGTCTTTTCGCAAACTGCTCTGACATTTGCTCGTCCCTTGGGAACATGAGAAACTCTAGGTTTGAAACTTGGGAATACTTTTGATGTGATTTGTCATCAGGATTGACAAAGTGCTCTATCAGTGCAAGTGTGAATCTACCGAGTAGATGTTTCCGAGGAGATATCTGAAAGGTGAGAAACATCTATAAATTAATAACCAAAACCGTACTAATATTACCCATTTTTCAATTGTTACTCAGCCCATATCTATACGATGCAATATGAAAAAATGATGCGCGTGCTAAATTAACGGAAGACGATGCAAGCAAGAGAAGCCTCAACTTTCAAATAACAAATTTGGAAACATACATAAAACATGAGTGGAAAGCACTCGATCACGATCTTAAGTTTTAAAGAAAATACATTACCTCATTTCTGTTGGCCTTGTCAATTATAGCAACAGTAAATGGGAGTTTGTGCCCATTCAGATAGTGTAGGTCTTCAAAGTGATCAAATATGTCTTGTGTTGTTGTTACAAGGCACTTGTACCTGAATGATATCAAATGAAAAGCGTTGCAACCGCAAGTCAATGCTACATGTAGGAGTTAGAGGCAAAAATATCAAACTTTTCTCGTCTATAAATACATTGATTTGGGATGTATTTTCTTTCAGACGAGACACGAACAAATGTTTATATACAGAACAAGAAAAATTAGATGGGCAACGAGTTGGAAATCACCAAAATAGTATTTTCAATACATAATCATAATTATCCCAATTTGTATTGTTCAAATACACAGATTATCATTGTAATAGAATTAGTTTTATAATCATGGTTATACCATAATCATATATAAGAAGTTTTGAAGTAATATTTGGGGGTCAACTCGCAATGGTCCATTTTGAAGCAAATCATAAAGTGTTCAGTTTCAGCTTGTACATGTTTCAACCACCCAACATCTTGAAAAGTATATTAAATCATTGCCGTTACAATTCTGGTGAGGCATACAAAACATATCTGAAAGCATCTCAGATCATATAATGCGCACCTCATCATTTGCATGACATGTGATAGATAATTATAAGAAAGATTACTAACTCAGAGTTCACATCAAGTTGAGTCTCAAAGAGAGGATTCCGGGTAATGGTTTCCACTATGTCATACTCATTCTTAGCACCAAGTTTTTCGGGAAAAAGATCGTTGAGAACCGTGAGAATGTGTTTAAGTTCACGAGTCTTGTCATCTTTAACCATATGGTCAGTATCTATATCAACTTGACCAGAAGCATTCAAGATGGAATCTGTGGTGCCCAGTGGTAGCATAGCATCCTCCATAACAAAATGCTGAGAAATTTAAGCAAAAAATTTAGAATATTTTGCGTAAGATTTACTAAAACTATAAGCATAAAGTGGTAAAACTCGGCTAGGAAAGATTGTCCTAGCTGATGACTAATTCTCATGCCAAACACAAACTCTCACTTTATATGGTCTAACTGTAGGGGATGTTTGGCCAAACTTGTTTTACAATGGCTTAAGCTTTTCCACAAAACCTTCAAAAAACATCTTCGACTTCTCTCAATTTTCCTCCCAAAAAAGTTAATACCCCCACAATATTAACCTTATCCTGGGTAACCATGGTTTCCGACCTTTTGGCCGACTAATCCACGGGATTTGAGCCCACCGCCACACAGACTCAAACCGGGTAAGGCCCTCCCCTTTTCAGGAAGGTTAGCGTGGAATATTAACCTTATCTAAACACTCTCAAATGGTTCATCACGTTAACTTTATTAAAACATAAAATAAGCTTATCCAGACGTACCATATTTCTACAGTAAATTATTATATCTCAGTTCTAACAAATTGCAAAAAGCTCTCTCCTTGTTTAAAACAATTCATTCTACAAGTAATATTTTTAAAAAAAAAGAACAATATTTGTTAGCCGCTATTTATTCATTCAGATTAGCTTATTTTTCTGGATTATGGGCGTATATGAATTTTGAGAAGTTCATAACACACTTTGAGGTGTCTGTTCAGGCTTATTTGTCCGGCTTATTGATTATAAGCTCAATATTTAAGGCTTGGGTGTTTTGTTTAAGCTTATTTGGCTGGCTTATGAGCTTATTGAAATTTTGAAGAGCTCCGAAGCTCAAAATTTTGGGCTTATGAGCTTGTCGGTGTGAACTTATAGCTTATTGAAGTTTATAAGCTCAAGTTGATAAGTTCATAAGGGTTTTCAAAAGTCTAATAAGCTCATAAACCAGCCAAATAAGCTTAAAAATGAGTTTATGCAACCCAAGCTTATGAACTTAAAAATAAGCCATAAGCTCATAAGCCTTAAAACTGAGCTTATTAGCTTTTCAATAGTTTGATATGCCTATGCCAGCCAAATAAGCTAAAACAAACACCCCTTTTCTCGGCTTATCAACTCATTAGCGGAACTGGTAATACGAGTAACCTAAACACACATATTTTTAGAAACCTAATTGTTGTGTTTTTAAAGTTGAATGATTCGTACATGTAATTATTAGAAGTTCATCGACCCAAATGTCTGTGTTTGAACAAAAAAAAAAACGTAGGTGAACAAAAACACCAATATACTTATATACCCAAACACCTTCAAAATACACGACACAATAATATCGTATTAAAACTAGTAATAAAAAGTAATAATCATAATAATATCATTAGTTCATCCACCCAAATATTAATTTTTATAAGTTCAGTGACCTAAACAACAATAATTAGTTGAATAACCTAAGTGAACAAAAACGCAAAGTTGGTGTATATTAACCCTTAGCGGAAAATAGCGAGGTTACGAGTTTTTCCAAACACCCCCAAATAATAGTAATACTTTATTTTTAACTTTTTTGGTTAACCATGTTTCCGACCTTTTGGTCGATAAAAATAGTTAGTGGTTCAAATAAAAATAAAGATGATAAAAGTAGTTAAAATAAATAGTACCTTATGCCAAAATTCAGTGACACGAGAGTTGACGAGATGTGCCGAAGGTCCATAATCGTACAAAGCAGCAGCAGCAGCATTTGAGTCCTCCACCTTGGTATAAAACGAATATCTTTCAAGAGAATAAAAAAGAGACTTACGAAATGCCTTTTTGACTTTGAGCTGACTTTCAACCCACCATTTCACGATTTTCAAAACATCTTTTTCATCCATGTTCTTTGTCTCCATGGCGGTTGTTTGTTTCCTTGTGGGGGGTTGGAGCAATGTAGGTTCTTAGGGCTATGTTTCAACAAAAGAAACATGAGACAAGTTATATTTAATGGAATTAAAGTGTTGATTAATGAGGCAGGGCATAACCAAATATGAAAAAAAAATTAGAGTCACTCAAATTCATCAACACAAGAATCTCACACGCTAAGGTGTACCAATCATCCCGCGCCACCTCACTCCCACAAAAAACCAATCATCTCGCGCCTCCTCAACGTGTGAGATTCTTTTGTGGATGAATTTAAGTGGATGTAGCATTAGTGAAAAATTTTAACCTTAATATTAGAAAGACATTTCGGTGGACCGAGTGAATTTTAAATGCATTTAACATGTATTTAAGAAAAATTGACATTTTTTTAATAAAAAAATAACTTTACATCAAGAAAATTCATGAGGTTTCATCCCTGGGTAGGTGAAGATGCAGGCACAGTGCACAATTTATTTTTACAAGTATAAAGAAAATATAAATGCGCTAAAAACAATTTCACTAAAACTAGCATACAAATTAATATGACACATATTTGCTTTGACATACTTGTAATACAACTAAGCATAACATGTATTTATGTGGCACAAAATTCCGGAACTAGATTCATTTTGCAAAAATCTTGAAATTTAAAGAAAATTTACACTAGGCGACAAAGATGTTTATGAAGACGAAGGTTTCATTTGCTCACATGGAAGATTTTCAATTAGATGTCGAAAGCTATCAAAGTTGAGTGAATCTCACAGAACCAAGAATCGAATTTAGAGATATTGACAGAATCATGGTATTAAGACAAGTGTGGAAAACTAGAAGGGGGTTGAATAGTTTTACCGTTAAATTTTAATTGTTTTGAAAACTTATTGTGAGATCGATCAATATAGATAAATAATGTATAAGTAAAGAATGAATAATATGCAAGCAATAAATGATATGTAAGTAAGGAAAGAAACAATCAAACCACGACAAGGTTGTTTATAGCGGTTCGGTCTACAAGGAATCTTTTTCGTTGCCCTACTCCACTCTCCGAGTCTACAACTCGAGAGTTATCTTCACTAATCAACAAGCTCCTTTAACCGGCGGAGAAAACCTTTACACGTCGCTCACACAATATTTCTGACACATAGCTAGATGTCGAGTTCTTTTACAAGGGTACAACCACTCCCAGCACATTATGTATTTTAAGGACTAAAATATTAACCACTCACACTCAGAGGTTTAAGATGGTTTGGTACAACAATGATGTATGAACAATAATAATTCACACAACAACAAAACAAACAAGATTTCCAACTATTCGTTGAAGCTTGATTATGTCTTGATCTTCTTTGCTACAAAAGATGATCACTAAAATGAAATGAAACTGAGTTAGATGTAATAGAATGAGAGAATGTATGTGTTTTATGCTAATGAGGGATGAGAAAATAACTTGGGCTGGCTTGCTATTTATAGGCAAGGAGATCAGACTGGTACGGACTGGACGAAACCAAAAAAAAGGGTTCCACCCTTTATAATTTTTGGTTCCGCCAGTCTGACAGAAAATATTACAAAAAATCTTTCAAGGATTACCCAAATCTCTCCAAGATTATGCAAGATATGTTGGGTGAATATCTAAACAAAATATTCTATGAAATCTTATAAAGATTTCCAAGGTGATGCAAGCCATGATGTAATATGTAGTTTTTCATTTTTAGAATTTACATGATATATAAATAAATACTTATGTAATGTTTTGTTAAAGTAACTAAACATGTTTAATCTAAAATGTTGAGACACATTCTAATTTAGAAGGCTAATAATGTGAATTGATATGTAACTAATCAAAAAGTGATAAGATGCTAATGCTTAAATGTTGAAAACTATTTAAGAAAATCTTTTAATAATATCTAACAATCTTGACAAGCTTTATACTTTACAAAATTGAAATGTACTTTTGTCGTTAACAAAACAAGGTAAAGACCATAAAATATAAATAACGTTTTTGGACTATATTTGTATTAACAATCTCCCTCTTTTTGTTGAGGACAAAACGTAAATTTTATTTTTACCAAAGATATAAAGATGTACAAGAATTGTAAATTTTATGAAGACGAAGGTTTCATTTGCTCACGTGGCAGATTTTCAATTAGATGTCGAAAGCTATCAAAGTTGAGTGAATCTCACAGAACCAAGAATCGAATTTAGAGATATTGACAGAATCATGGCCTACACTTTATTAAGACAACCATAATTTAGCATTGTTTACAAGACATATATTGGACATAAAAGGTTTATTGCCATGAGTGAAATTGCAAAGTTTTCCTCAAGAACGCTTGAATGGGTCAAGACGAAGTTAGATAAGATGTTGAGAGATTACTACTGGAAAAGACTTCATACTCGCCTAACTCCAAAAGAACAATCTAATTATCAAATGGTGGTGGATTGCATTAAAGATCTATTGGATTTTCAAGAGTCTAGGAGAATGTTTGAGCAGAACATCGGAGCTCGAAAACATCCAAGAGATCTACCATATGGCGTAGACCCGAATGATCACCCTTTAGGGGGGATTGTTAGTTTTAGAAAGTAATGATCATAATGTATTAGTTTAGGGCTACTTTGTAATTAGCCTATACTTCCTATACTTAGATGTATTGTGTACAAAGGGTATAATAAGTACCCCCGTTAGACACATTGTATAGTGTGTGACATAAGTGATTAATGTTATAAGGTTTTCTCTTGTGTGTACCTTTGTCATCTCTCTCTTTCTCTAATCTCTTTCTAAACATATTACATGATTAACACATATCATACGAATAACTTACGAACAATATGATACTACAATTCAAATTTTGACAAGATCAATGACGGCCAATGTACTTATTTTGCGGGAAGGACGAAAAGTGTGATTTTGTGTAATTAACCATAGGACGAAGTTTGGAATTTGCTCATTCATAAATTTAACAAATACTCCATAAAATTATATTTGATATTATACTATATTATAAAGTTTAGGACCAGATTGTAAATTATATTGGTCAATCACAATATGTCGTTATTTACATTTGACCCCAAAGTTTTCTAAGTTAATGTCTTTTGTTAGGTTTTCTTTTTACTTTTTTTGCAATTTAGACGCATGTGTTCTTTATAATTTTTTTTTTCATTATCTTTATTTGAATTAATTTTGATCAATTGAGTTTTAAAATTTTATATTAATTGACCAATCAGGTGGCTCAGTTTTTCCACGTGACTAAATTGAGATTTTCTATTAACCAAAATTTAATTTTGGTCATTCGTGAGTTACTTATTTTCTTGAAATGACTTCAAAATGGATAATCAGGTTTGAAATTCAAAACTCACACCATAATCCGAATAAATAGTTATACTAGATTTCAAAACTCACACCATAATCCGAATAAATAGTTATACTAGCAGAGTGTGTATTTATACAAGTGAGAATGTAAAGTTGTTATTGAGTGATAGCGGGAAATGTAGTTGTGGTAGTTATGTTTGACTTTTGATTGTTGACTTCTTTACTTTCATTGACCATTACTTGAACCATATCAATGCCTTCCCCTTCAAGTATTACTTGTCCTCAAGTAATCAATCATCACGCAGACATGTCAAATGATGGAAATCGATCAGCAATATCCGCATACAACTCCCAAGTGGCATGTGCTGTTATAGCATCGACCCATTGAACCAACACATAAACTGCTGTTGCATTACCTCTTTTAGCTAGCCTCCTGTCCAAAATGGCCATGGGTTCCACTGCAAGTACTCCATCTTTGTTGAATCTTGGAAGAATAGTTTGTGAAACTGGTGGATCTCCTCTATGCAGCTTCAATTGGGACACATGGAAGACTGGATGGATCTGTGCAAATTCAAGCAAATCCAGTTTATAAGCCACCTTCCCAATCCTTTGAATAACTTTGAATGGACCAAAGAACCTTGCAGATAGCTTGTTATGTTTTCCTTTCTTGATGGTAGACTGCCTGTAGGGCTGAAGCTTAAGATAGACCCATGAGTTGAGCTGAAACTCTCTATCTGTCCTATTTTTGTCTGCCAGTGACTTCATCCTACCTTGATCCCTTAACAAATGGAACTTTAGCAAGCTGATGGCTTCTTCTCTGGCTGTAAGAGATCTGTCTACTGCCTCAACTTTACTATCCCCATAAGTGTAAGCAATGTGAGCAGGTGGTGTTTGGCCATAGACCACTTGGTATGAAGTAGTGTTGATGGCAGTGTGATAATTGGTATTGTACAAATATTCAGCTAAGGCAAGCGAGTTTAACCACTCGTTTGGTCTATCCCCACTCATATATCTGAGGTAGCACTTAAGGCACCTATTAACCACCTCTGTTTGTCCATCACTTTGTGGGTGATATGCAGAACTCATGTGCAGTTTGTGTTGTTCCCTATTCACTATCGTATAAAAACAGTTAAGTGCTTAAAACAAACTAATAGTAAATCAATGACTGAATTGACATAAGTAAAACACACTGATAAATTTTCAACTTAATATTCTTTATTAGAAATCAATCAAAAAGAATACATTACCCAAGTAGTTGCGGAGTAGTACTTGGGATTGAAATGACAAAGGGTTGTAACTCCTCACGAAGCTCAGGCTAAGTCTGAGCACAACTACAATGGAACCACTGAGCTATCTCAGGGACTGAATTATATTTGGAGGAGTGAAAGATGGCTTGTGTGTGTGTGTTTTACAATTCACAAGCTTAAATCTTTCACTCCATCTCTTATGCTATTTATACAAATATGAGTTTTAACTTTATCCTAAGTGACAAACTGACAATTTACAGAAGACAAAATACTGATGTATTTTGTCTCTGTTTACAAAGATTATATTAAGTAAGAGACAAGGCTGCTTTCCATAAGTCAGTGATGACACTGAGTCTGATAGTTTGCCATTCAGGAAAAGTTGACTTTGGTTGATAAGGACTTCGTCTTATCTGATTCAAACTTGTCCCGCCTTATCCCGCTCATTCTTCAGTCTTCATTGCCTTCAGTCTTCTACTTCAGTTTGTCTTCAGTGTAAGTAGCTGGTGAGAAGTTTAGGGATTCAGTGAGTTATTGTCATCACTCACTGAATCCACCATCTTCTTCTTGACGCAGTCTTCACCCCTTAAGTTCCGCCTTACTGAGTGGAGAGACTTCTTCTTCACCTCTTACTGAGTATCCTGAAGATGGCTCACTGAGAGACTATGCACTCAGTGACTTGTTAGTGTTTAACGGCCTAAACACTTAGGGTATTTTCTATTCAAATCCTAGACTTAAGGGGTTTGGGTATTTACTGAACCCAACAGTCTCCCCCTATATTGATATAGAAATAGCCTAAGTGTTTGATCAGTGTAAGTGAGCAATTGGCTTCTTCTTACACTGAATGTACTAATGAACATAATAAGGAACACTGAATATTTTAACAAAACATACATCGTTTATTGATCAATTACATAGTTCCTATCACTAGTACAAAAGATAAAACAAAATGTCACTCAATGTGGATTCCCAGTGCTTCAAGCTTTGGTTTCTTCTTGAGGAGTGTTTCTTTATCAGGGTGCTCTCTTATCTTAGCATTAAGGTCATTGCAGAACCTGACGTTTGCTGGGGTTTGGATCTGAGAGGCCACTGGTAGATAACTTGCCATTGTAGACACTCCTGCAAGGTCAATGTCACTCTATCTTTGGAATGCTGGGTTTCCATAGACATCTATAAAGAAGAGTCCTCTTTCAGGCTCTTCAATGCAAAGACAGTTGACAAACTTTACTCCCTCTAGTAGCTCCCTGTTGCATTCCAGGCCAGGCACTTTGAATTCAGGCTCGGACTCAATCCTCTTTCTTTTTCCTTGAGTTGGCTGAGACTGAGATTCTTGTGGTGCAGTTAAGGCTGGCTGAATCCCAAGCTGTGCTGGTACTTCCCTCAGTCTTTCATACCTTTTGCTGAGGTTTTTCATCAACTCCTTAACCTTCTGCTTCTTTGCAATGATTGGACCAAGCTCATCGAGTTCAGTGATGTAACACCCCCAAAAATGGTTTGCAGCGGAAGAAAAGGTTTTTGGGATGCTACTCAATTGGATCATAACACAAAGTGAAAAATAGAGATTTTTCTTAAGAGATTTCATTTATTGTAGTAAAACAAAGTTTACAAAATTTAATTGTTGCGGAAAATGGCCCATTAATAAAATGTGGTCCCAATTCGTATATCAGAGTCATCTATGACCATGCCATGCCAAATGCCCAAGCGCCTCCAGAGTTAGCTATCGCCTTTTCATCCTGAAAATACATGCTAAAAAGTCAACACAATGGTTGAGTGAATTCATAGGTTTAGTAAATAAGCAGTTGATCACAAGATTTTCAAGTTTAAGATAAGCCATGGGCTACGTTGTTATACGCCCATAAAAGATAGTTGATATTATTGCACTAAGCTCATGACACCAAACTAACTGCATACACCTAAATTACTGGTGTAAGTAAATAAAATTGCCCCTCTGAGATGTAATAGCCAATTACATAGAGATACCAAATATAGTGCGCCCCGGTTATTTCCGATAACCGAGTCGGGGTCGTCAGTTCCCATAGTACTATCCACGATATTTGCGTTCACTCGCAAGTGATTAATGGTTCATGATGTAGGGGACTTTTGGCAAACAACTTAGGCAGAGTCATAATATCAAAAGTACAACAAACAGTTTTCAAGCAATTGTGATCATAAAAGCAGTAGTAGCATGTATTCTCCCCCAAGGAGTTTATAAAACAGTTAAAAGAGTAAAAGTGGGGCTATGAACTCACCTTAGTCCGAAGCAATGCAAGGATCGATACTAGCACGACTAGTATACAGAAATGTGACACAACATTATCACAAGCTATCAACGCACAACGATGTCAAGAATACAGGCGCGAAGGCACGTCATCGGTACAACCTACTAGTATATGGTTCATCTCAGTATACGTATCGTAAAGTAAAGAGGTTTTCTAAAGATAGGTGTTTTAGTTTTCGTGGATTTTTAGTATCGATATCTTATAAAAAGTTTAGTGTCGTTCTCGAAAGAAAAGTTTGGTGTTAACGTTTCGTGTGGTGGTATGAAAACATAGACTCGACAAGTAACTCACGCCAAATATAACTCACACTAAAGCGTAATGTATATCCCCATACATTATAAGAATAGTCAAGTAGTTTTGACCAAGACTCAAGAACACACACCAAAGCATAAAACATATATAAAGGAACTAAACAAGTAAGAATCATCTAGCAATAAAACAAGCAAATGGTTGAGCCTTAGGCATTTATAAGAAACTCTAGATAGTTTAGAAAAGTCAATTAGACTTTATAAGAAACTCTAATTATAATAACGTTTCATAATTTTTATAAAATTGTTGGGTTTTATATAAATAAAAGGATTTTTAAATAGAAGTATAAGTTTAATAAGTTTTTATAAATTCCGATATGATGCATCCGTTTATACAATATTTTCGTGTTAATAGACTTTAATGAAAACTTGATTTTTTTAAAACAATATATCCCATCAGATTTATAATTAAACATGTGTTCTAGTTAATTACTCCAACTCGTTTCAATAATAACTTAACTAAATAGTTTTAGTAGTTAATCAAATTTTTAGATTATGTATTAGTTATTGTTTTGCCACTTATCATTAGTTTCATCTCATATATTGGTCCATACGAGTAGAGTCTAATTTATCACCTCCGTCTCGAGTCCAAATAGTCCGATATAAGTCCAATATACGCAAAGTTCAATAGCAAGTGTCAACCACGAGTTACCGAAACGTACCAATATCAAAATGTACTAAGTCACGTTAGTCCCGGCTCAACATTTGTAAGCAACCTAAACATATTAAACTTTTTATTATGTAACAAAAGAAAAATCTATTACATTTAACTTGAAGTACCAAAAACATTTTTAAACTCACTTTTGTTATTTGTGAAACGTGAGATAAGACCTCCCACATGAATGTTGGCAAGTTAAGACGCACACTGAACACGACACACCTGATGTAAACTCATATACGAATTCACAAAACGATTGCAAGCAGTACCACTAAATATTCACATTCAATTTTCATCTAAGACTAACACGAGGAATAACAATGATAACATTAAAAATCTGATCCGAAGCAAAACACAACTCCCTCGCGGGGTCTTCTGTTGACCCGGGGGTAATCTCACACAAGCCAAACGGGTTTAATTTATAACCGAACACCATAACCGACTCAAACACCACACGGATAGAAATTTCAGAAATTGTTTCAATCCAGATTTAACCCACGAAATTAGAGCAAGGCTCGAGACTATTTCTGGGTCTACATGACCCATACGAGATAACCACAAAAACGTTTTTAATCCGCTAAAACCACACGAATAATATTAAAACATTTACTAAACTTTTTTAACATTCCAAGTACTCAATCAAAACGTGATTACCAAATTTTTATTTCCACGAAGATCCTATTAACCAATTTACTTTCGGTTTTAAATCACAAAAATGAAATGAAATGAAGAGTATAGAAACGTTGTGGGAGTCGACTTACCCATAGTCGAGAGTGGCCAGAAAAATAAAGAAGACCAGGAGAGGAGCGGTTGAGGAGGCGGCTGAGGTGACGACCGTGGGGGTGGCTGGCTCTCGGACACATTCCAATCAAACCCTAGCACAAAACCTCTTTTAACACTCGTTCAAACCCTAGGTTCGAAACTGAAAACGTAGCCTTAGGGAGCGTGGGGCGTCTAGGGGGCGCGTGCGTTGCATAAACGTGGTCACAAGACCCCGATCTATCGCTTGGGAGGGGCGGTGTAATAGTTGGTGGTTGCCGGAATAGTGGCCGGAAAATCGACGGCGCCGGAACCCTAGCTTGGGGTGGCCGGATATTTAAGAGAGAGAGAGGGAGGTTAGTGTGTTTTTATTTTAGAGAGATAAGGATAAGTAAAAATGAGGGAGGTAGGGGTTTATATACTCTTGGAGGACCCTTTTTGCCAACTTTCAAACTTGAGGGTAAGGTGGATGAAAATATAACAGGGACCATTCTTGTAATTTCCAGTAAACTTTTATAAATATTAGGTTCGGGACACATTCAGAGGAATAAATGTTCGATAAAAGTTACGAGACTTACGCCAACACGTTCGTAATAATTTTTCCAATAAAACTGAGTATTTACACGACTATTTCCTCGCAAATCAGATAACAAACGAATCAAGATGATTAATAGGTTTATGGTTGTTCCGGTACGCGTCGTGTCTAATTTTCACGTTTCATGAGATAACTTTCTCGTTTTCCCGTCAAATGAGCTCAGAAAAGTTCGTAAATGAAAAACAGATGAATTTTCTCGGAAACGAATATCTGGTAAAGTGCGAGTTGTTACATACTTCCCTCCTTATCGGAATCGCGTCCTCGCGATTCAATTCGAGTTATCCGTTAAATTTGAAAAGAGATATAGATACTTTCTCAAGATTCCATTTTCACGTTCTCACGCGAATTCGAATTATTTCTTAGAGTTTCCACCGATCAGTAAAAATAGGAAAACGAATTTGCTCAAGTCATTTGACCTCACGTTTCACGATTCTGATAGGTTCCTCAACACCGCTTAGGCGTTCGTCAATATGGATATCCTCCAGCAAGGACAACAATTTCCCTCAACAGCGAGGCATTACCTCAGATTACGCACATGAAAGCGTCATGAATAACTAAGCTCTGACGGTAGCTCAAGGCTCTAAGCTACCAGTCCAGCTCTAGCAAGAGTCTTAAAAAGGATCAACACAACGAAGATTAAACTTTCCACGTTTACTAAACGTATCACACAATTCCATGGTGAGACTTTTAAGCGTAGCTTTGTCTCCAATCATGGAATCTCCAAGATTTCCATCATTTTCAATCCCATTCCTTCTGACGCCCGCAAGCAATTTGCATTCTGCTTTTGATCCGAACAAATTTAGGATAGAAAGTTGGGTATGTACGTTTTGAGAAGTTTTAAAAGTTTATGAGCATGATTCAGTTGTTAAGGTTATGCTTCTCGAATGTGGGGGTATATATAAAAATATAGAGCCTTTAGAATTTTAAGAGAGAACTTGATGTGTGTAAAGAAAATTGCTAAATTTCAGCTTTTGTGATGAAAACTTGTTAAATAAGGTCTTAGGCGACAACATGGAATCGGTAAGTTCGAGGTTTTTATGTGAATTCGAAGGTTGTTTCGCAATTTCAAAAAAAAAATTCTGAAATATCTTAACTTTTGTAGATGATGGATGAGTTTGTTCCTTAGCAATTAAAATATTTATTGTTTTCAAAACAAAGCGCGTATTTTCACTCCGAAAACTTGATTTATTTACAGAGGAGTAAATAGTTTGTAAGAAAATTGCAGTAAAGTTTATGAAAAGGTTTGTAAAACCACTTTATTGAGTAAGAAAGAAACATTTTTATCATTTACAGTTTAATAATAAATCTTAGTTGTGGCTTGGTGTTAAAGCAACAACTTGGTAAGGTGATTTTTAAAACAGCTTATATAGTGATAGAAAAACGGCTTAACAATGGTAGTGAAGTATTTTGGTAAGACACAATTCAGATTATAACATAACTCGTGAAATGATTTGTAAAATAGCTTATAAGAAAACAATTTATCGTTTGTCAAATAATAGAAGATTTCATAGTTCGATTAATATCAAGATGGTTTATAGGTTGGTGATATAATAGTCAGTAAAGTAAAGGCGAATAGTCTGTGAGGTAAGCGTACCAAGTTTTATGATTTTAAATCAGACAGTGGCTAAAACAGCTCACCAAAAGGGTAGAATAGTTTATAAGACCGTAATATAACTTGCAGAAAAAATTTTGTAATATAGTTTACAATTTGCTATCGCCATTGTTTGTTGTTTCATAGTAAGGTAATTTATCGGTTTATCACTCTATAGAGAATAGTTTGCAAAGCATTAATAAGGTCATTGTTTATGAAGTATGAGTAAGGTTGTAATTTTTGGTTTAATGGCACAATAGTAAGACCTTTTGGAAAAATGACCGTGAAGTGATTAGTAAAATAGTTGGAAGTAGTTCACGTTAGATAACGACGAGGTTTATTATTTCATAAGAGGGTAGTAGAACGGACCGTTGGTATTTCAAATGAATGAGTGAAAGGTTAGGAATCCGTTCCCAGGGGCTTGAGTTGCAAGCTAACTCTTGGTATGTCTTTAGATCTTTTAGTCGTTCATTTATTATTTATTTTTAGCGAAGGGTTCCCTTTGTAGATGTCGAGGTGTGTGGTTCCTAGAATGGCTAGAGATGTAATCTGGTTCATCGCTTGAGTACGAGTTTTAGGGTAGATGTGACACTGTTATCGCAATAGATGACGAGATTACTTCAATCTCAACGTATGAGAGAATAATGATAGGGTGGGGTTATGAAGACGTGGGTTGCAATGATCCCGTAATAAAGGTTTAATGATCCAGTAACGAAGACGATAAGTCGATGGGACGAGGAAAACAGAAGACATGGCAATGTAGCAACCCAAAATAAGATCTAAACCTAGAGTAACGTCGTGTGGTAATTAAAATTTAGTTAATCACGCGTAATGTGCTAAGCAAGTCTAAATGGTAATTATAATCAATAACTCGCATCATGCAACATTTCACTGGTTATGTATTATCTGCTCAGCAATTCTCATACATAACGTAGGCACGGAGGGCGCGAAGTGGTGGCGTAAAGTGGTCCATTTCAACATGGGTCACTGTGATGTCCTTGCTCGAAGTGGTAGTGTGCATCATCTGCCATGCAAATCTCCATGCACGTTGCTAGTAAGATGTAGACGCGGAGGCGTAAAGTAGTAGTGTAAAATGGTCAGTTTAGAGAGTGTAGTAATGAGAAAGGTGTTCCACTTAGGAGAAAAGTATCGTAGTAAGAAAATGTTGTGACGTCAATGTGTGATGTGTAGAAGTAAACTTTTATAACTCTTATGATGAACACACATGAAGATTTTACCATTTTAGAAGTCAATGAGGAGGTTAAGTGGACATACCACTATTATAACTACTTTCAGTATTTCAACATTCACCTCTGAGTCAGACATAGGTGATCAAGCTATGTCTCACTGTCCCTGGTTGAATATAGGTGATCAGTCTATATTCACCCGAGGTTCAATGAATCTTGCAATGCTTAGCTTAGTTATACCAGTAACATGTCCTTATGTCTTTAAAGTTTGGTATGAAAGATTGAACAAATATTTCATTTATGTGGGGGAGAAGGTGTAGCGCAGTGGTACGTAAACATACGTATAAGTAAAGCAATCATAGCTAATAGCGAGGTTAAGTTGTCAGTAATAAAACACATATCTTATCAAAGATGACTTCAATGAGTCATAAGTGAGGCAATCAGCTTGGCAGGCAGGCATGTGTCGGTCATAGGGTTAAGTTTTTGTAAAAGTGGTTATAGTCTAGGTTTGAAAAAAATACTTAGTTCTCTATAACCAAGGCTCTGATACCAACTGTAACACCCCCAAAAATGGTTTGCAGCGGAAGAAAAGGTTTTTGGGATGCTACTCAATTGGATCATAACACAAAGTGAAAAATAGAGATTTTTCTTAAGAGATTTCATTTATTGTAGTAAAACAAAGTTTACAAAATTTAATTGTTGCGGAAAATGGCCCATTAATAAAATGTGGTCCCAATTCGTATATCAGAGTCATCTATGACCATGCCATGCCAAATGCCCAAGCGCCTCCAGAGTTAGCTATCGCCTTTTCATCCTGAAAATACATGCTAAAAAGTCAACACAATGGTTGAGTGAATTCATAGGTTTAGTAAATAAGCAGTTGATCACAAGATTTTCAAGTTTAAGATAAGCCATGGGCTACGTTGTTATACGCCCATAAAAGATAGTTGATATTATTGCACTAAGCTCATGACACCAAACTAACTGCATACACCTAAATTACTGGTGTAAGTAAATAAAATTGCCCCTCTGAGATGTAATAGCCAATTACATAGAGATACCAAATATAGTGCGCCCCGGTTATTTTCGATAACCGAGTCGGGGTCGTCAGTTCCCATAGTACTATCCACGATATTTGCGTTCACTCGCAAGTGATTAATGGTTCATGATGTAGGGGACTTTTGGCAAACAACTTAGGCAGAGTCATAATATCAAAAGTACAACAAACAGTTTTCAAGCAATTGTGATCATAAAAGCAGTAGTAGCATGTATTCTCCCCCAAGGAGTTTATAAAACAGTTAAAAGAGTAAAAGTGGGGCTATGAACTCACCTTAGTCCGAAGCAATGCAAGGATCGATACTAGCACGACTAGTATACAGAAATGTGACACAACATTATCACAAGCTATCAACGCACAACGATGTCAAGAATACAGGCGCGAAGGCACGTCATCGGTACAACCTACTAGTATATGGTTCATCTCAGTATACGTATCGTAAAGTAAAGAGGTTTTCTAAAGATAGGTGTTTTAGTTTTCGTGGATTTTTAGTATCGATATCTTATAAAAAGTTTAGTGTCGTTCTCGAAAGAAAAGTTTGGTGTTAACGTTTCGTGTGGTGGTATGAAAACATAGACTCGACAAGTAACTCACGCCAAATATAACTCACACTAAAGCGTAATGTATATCCCCATACATTATAAGAATAGTCAAGTAGTTTTGACCAAGACTCAAGAACACACACCAAAGCATAAAACATATATAAAGGAACTAAACAAGTAAGAATCATCTAGCAATAAAACAAGCAAATGGTTGAGCCTTAGGCATTTATAAGAAACTCTAGATAGTTTAGAAAAGTCAATTAGACTTTATAAGAAACTCTAATTATAATAACGTTTCATAATTTTTATAAAATTGTTGGGTTTTATATAAATAAAAGGATTTTTAAATAGAAGTATAAGTTTAATAAGTTTTTATAAATTCCGATATGATGCATCCGTTTATACAATATTTTCGTGTTAATAGACTTTAATGAAAACTTGATTTTTTTAAAACAATATATCCCATCAGATTTATAATTAAACATGTGTTCTAGTTAATTACTCCAACTCGTTTCAATAATAACTTAACTAAATAGTTTTAGTAGTTAATCAAATTTTTAGATTATGTATTAGTTATTGTTTTGCCACTTATCATTAGTTTCATCTCATATATTGGTCCATACGAGTAGAGTCTAATTTATCACCTCCGTCTCGAGTCCAAATAGTCCGATATAAGTCCAATATACGCAAAGTTCAATAGCAAGTGTCAACCACGAGTTACCGAAACGTACCAATATCAAAATGTACTAAGTCACGTTAGTCCCGGCTCAACATTTGTAAGCAACCTAAACATATTAAACTTTTTATTATGTAACAAAAGAAAAATCTATTACATTTAACTTGAAGTACCAAAAACATTTTTAAACTCACTTTTGTTATTTGTGAAACGTGAGATAAGACCTCCCACATGAATGTTGGCAAGTTAAGACGCACACTGAACACGACACACCTGATGTAAACTCATATACGAATTCACAAAACGATTGCAAGCAGTACCACTAAATATTCACATTCAATTTTCATCTAAGACTAACACGAGGAATAACAATGATAACATTAAAAATCTGATCCGAAGCAAAACACAACTCCCTCGCGGGGTCTTCTGTTGACCCGGGGGTAATCTCACACAAGCCAAACGGGTTTAATTTATAACCGAACACCATAACCGACTCAAACACCACACGGATAGAAATTTCAGAAATTGTTTCAATCCAGATTTAACCCACGAAATTAGAGCAAGGCTCGAGACTATTTCTGGGTCTACATGACCCATACGAGATAACCACAAAAACGTTTTTAATCCGCTAAAACCACACGAATAATATTAAAACATTTACTAAACTTTTTTAACATTCCAAGTACTCAATCAAAACGTGATTACCAAATTTTTATTTCCACGAAGATCCTATTAACCAATTTACTTTCGGTTTTAAATCACAAAAATGAAATGAAATGAAGAGTATAGAAACGTTGTGGGAGTCGACTTACCCATAGTCGAGAGTGGCCAGAAAAATAAAGAAGACCAGGAGAGGAGCGGTTGAGGAGGCGGCTGAGGTGACGACCGTGGGGGTGGCTGGCTCTCGGACACATTCCAATCAAACCCTAGCACAAAACCTCTTTTAACACTCGTTCAAACCCTAGGTTCGAAACTGAAAACGTAGCCTTAGGGAGCGTGGGGCGTCTAGGGGGCGCGTGCGTTGCATAAACGTGGTCACAAGACCCCGATCTATCGCTTGGGAGGGGCGGTGTAATAGTTGGTGGTTGCCGGAATAGTGGCCGGAAAATCGACGGCGCCGGAACCCTAGCTTGGGGTGGCCGGATATTTAAGAGAGAGAGAGGGAGGTTAGTGTGTTTTTATTTTAGAGAGATAAGGATAAGTAAAAATGAGGGAGGTAGGGGTTTATATACTCTTGGAGGACCCTTTTTGCCAACTTTCAAACTTGAGGGTAAGGTGGATGAAAATATAACAGGGACCATTCTTGTAATTTCCAGTAAACTTTTATAAATATTAGGTTCGGGACACATTCAGAGGAATAAATGTTCGATAAAAGTTACGAGACTTACGCCAACACGTTCGTAATAATTTTTCCAATAAAACTGAGTATTTACACGACTATTTCCTCGCAAATCAGATAACAAACGAATCAAGATGATTAATAGGTTTATGGTTGTTCCGGTACGCGTCGTGTCTAATTTTCACGTTTCATGAGATAACTTTCTCGTTTTCCCGTCAAATGAGCTCAGAAAAGTTCGTAAATGAAAAACAAATGAATTTTCTCGGAAACGAATATCTGGTAAAGTGCGAGTTGTTACAAGTGATCCCAAAGTCAGTGAATTTCATGGGATCATGAACCTCAAAATGTCTTTTATCATCCCCCTGTAGACATTCATTGCCAGTGGTTTAGATTTGTGGATGATTTTTACGTCTGTGATTTTCTCAGGCATCCTTCTGCTTGTCATTGACCAGTTGTAGTGGTCAATTCTTTCTTGCCTGATGGCTGCAACTCTTTTGTTCTTTTCATCTAACTTCTTTCTCATTTCAGCCATCTGAGCAGCCTGAGCATCCTTAAACTTTTGACCAGCCTGACCCTTTTGAAGCTTCTTAGGATCAATTCCAATATTCTTAGCTTCCTCAGCAACAACTTGTACCAGTGCTTCTTTGCTCTTTCTTTCTTCCTCAGCTAGTTTCTTTCTCCTTTCTTCCTTTGCAAGATATGCACTTAGCTGTTGTGGAGTGAGCAGGTACTGAGTGTTGCTGATGACATAGGGAATCTTCTCAGGCTCAGGAGTTTGCATTATGGCATTTCCTTTATCCTGGCCTGAAGAAGATGATGCTACCAAGGGTGTTGTTGTTGTCATGATTGTTGTTGTTGTTGTTGTTGTTGTTGGGATTGAAGATATGGGTGTTACTGAAACTGGTGGGACTGATGATATTGGTGTTGCAGAGACTGGTTTGGCTGGCTCCCCCTCAGTGTGAAAGGGAGTCTCTTTAGTGGCTTTCTCCCCCTTAACTGTTGCTACAACATCAGTGAGAGCAAGAGTTGCCTCGAATACTGGGGGAGTTGGAGTTGCTTGACCTTTGAAGGCTTGGTAAATCTCCGTGACCATAGCCTTAATGTCAGTTGTATCCTTTTGAAGACCTGTGACTTTTTCTGCCAGATTAGCCTGAGAAAGTTCCAAAGCAGTCATTCTAGGCCCAGGATTCCAAGCCATAGAAGATGATGCCTTAGCCAAAGTAGTCACTTGAGCATCCAAAGAACCCAGTGTAGCCTGATAAGACTGGACTGAAGACTGAAGACCCTGAACATTGGCAGATTGAAGCATGTCTATTAGTTCAGTGAGGCTGGAGGAATTCTTCAAGTAAGCCTCAGTAGCCTCCAGCACTCTTGAGTTGAGTGCTGGGTCTTCTTTGACAGAGTCCCTGATTTCATCAATCTTTCCGTCGTGCCTTGATCTTACACTCTCGAAATTATCATGGAAATTTCTAAACCTAGTTTTCTCTCTCACATAGTTCATTTTTTCTCTCTCTTTGTGTGTAGTTATTGTCCATTTATATTAATGTTTATTTGTAGTTTCTTTCTCTTTATCTACTATATATTCTGGGATATAGGAAGAGTCGACAATGAGGTTTGAGATGAGCCAAACGAGGAACCTCACACCATATGTGAAGCTTAGCTGGCATCACAATACTAAAATGTTGCGTTTTACTATCTGCAAGCAAAAAACTCATGGGGTCCCTTTGAAGTAGTCATCTGTTTATGTTGACAAACTCCGGATTGAAGACATATGGTATGCCAAGAGACTTGCGTTTAGTATATTTGTAGTTAGATAATTCCACGATTATCTCTAAATTTAGGAATGAAGACAACTATAGATGTTTTTACAAAACTATGTGACATACTTAAAGCTAGGGGTGAGCAATCCCGACCGACACCCGACTCCCGTCCCGATCCTGACACGCGACTCCCTTCCCGATACCGATCCGACTGTAATCGGGTCGGTAGTCGGTTTGCGTTTTCCTGGTAATCGGGATTCGGGACGGGTCGGGAGTCGGGACGGTCCCGAGAAAACGTAGCCAAAATCAAGATTCGGGACGATTCGGGACCATTATCGGGATTCCGGACGAGTCGGGATCATTATCGGGTCGGGAGTCGGTTTGGGTTTTTCCCCAATGTCGGTATCGGGATTAGTCGGGACGGGTCGGGATTCGTCCCGATGCTCACCCCTACTTAAAGCTTAGTGGAAAAGAGGCACATTTGGAACTGTATGTACTCATGTGTATCAAACATTAGACACAATCCCAAGCTGATACAGATAGGCAAACATTAGACACAATCGCAAGCTGATACATATAGGTTTAGACAAGTTAGTAACAAATACCAGAACTCAATAACGAATTGCAACCCGGTAACTCATTTATATATGAGCAATGACGAAACTTGAACGTTTTTCTTAGGGGAGGCAAAAATATTACATCGAAAAATGTAGTATGTTGTGTTCGGAAAACATTTATCTATTTATAAATGTAGACCAAAATAAAAATCAAAAACTCAACTAACCTATGAGATTCATAAATTAAAGTCAATATATTGTTAATTTATTTACCTAATTTATTCTGTCTCAAACACAGATTGTAGTATGCCTTCTAACAAACAATATATATTACAAATTTACAATGTTTTATTAAAGAAAAAGAAGAAGATAGTTTATAGTTTAACATCTAAAAGCCCAGCTCATTTATTAATTTCCAATTTTATACTTTTTTATTTTTATTTTTTTTATTTTTTATGATCTATTGTAATATTTAAAGAACCCCAACACCCAGCTTTCACAGAAATTCTAGAAGCTTAGGCGACTAACGCTTCCCTTTTACTGCTGGCCATAATATAAAACATATTTTGTATCCCAAAGACCACTAAATTTTAACATTACAAGACAAAATCTTAGGGGGGCAGGGGAGGCTAAGTTCCGTCTATATATATGAGTGAGTTGATTTGGATAGTGTTTAATCTATAATGACTTAAATAAGGAAAATAGCTAAGAGAGAAATGGGTCAAATGGGCTAAATGGGTTCAAAAACGCCCAGATCTACTTGAATGCATACAACCTGCTAAATCGTTCTATTCAAAGATTCAATTTATTATTGTAGAACTATTGTTTTAAAGTCATAATAATATGTTAACCGACCCGATCTACTGCTTGTACTTAAACAATTGATATTATTCTGTATAAATATAGGCAAACCATAAAACAAGTCCCCAAGTAATAATAATTCAAATATATGAAATGACCGTTATACCCTTAACTAAAAACAAAATAAAACAGCAAATAACGGTGTTGACTAACGGATTACGGTCATAAAGACTCAATCGGCCTCAAAAACCCAAGTTTTGGACTCACGAAGACTAAAATCTCAAGTTTGGGGCCCCTGCGATGCTTTTGGACAAGTTTAGGGACCAACGGTGTATTCTTTTCTTGATTTAATAATAGAAATGAGCATATATGACAAATATCGTAACTAAAATATTTGGGTATATATCTATACTACTTTATAGGGGTGCTCATCGGTCTAAAACCGGACCGGACCGACGAAAACCGGACCGGACCGAGACCGAATCCGGCAAAAACTCCGGACCGAGACCGAGACCGAATGAGGTCGGTCCGGTCCGGTCCGGTCCGGTCCGGTCGGTTTTGTCGGTCGGTCCGGTCCACAAGGCTAAATTTCGGGTTTTCGTCGGTTTTGGGTCCGGACCGGACCGGACCGGACCGAGACCGAATCCGGCAAAAATCCTAGACCGAGACCGGACCGCCGGTCCATCGGTCCGGTCGGTTTCGGTCCGGTCCGGTCGGTTTTGTCGGTCGGTCCGGTCCGTCCGGTCCGTTTGAGCAGCCCTACTACTTTATAATGCATTTAGGCCTTCTAAAATTAGAAGGCTTAAAAATTCAGACTTTTTTACTTGCTTATTATGGAAAGAGTTTTTCTAACCAAAAATTAAGATAAGGAGCTCCAATCATGAGATGACATGTGTCACTTCTTAACAAACTCCAAGCCTAACTTCTAACAAACTCCAAGCCTAACTCCTAACCACTAAAAATTAAGATAAAGAGCTCCAATTATAAAATGACATGTGTCATTTCTCAACTAAAAATTCATCTTTATTTTTAAATTAAAATATCTTTTTATCTACTTATTTTTTTTATAATCTAATTTCACCATATTTTCTAAAATTTTATGCTCTTTAATTCAACATCCATTTTGATATATTTTTATGAGTTTTTAGTTTTTATATTTTTAATAGGTTTATTTTATTTTAATTCAAAATTTTA
Organism: Chrysanthemum seticuspe; assembly: GCA_019973895.1. NCBI lineage: Eukaryota > Viridiplantae > Streptophyta > Magnoliopsida > Asterales > Asteraceae > Chrysanthemum > Chrysanthemum seticuspe. Next base: position 114,871,211 of record BPTQ01000005.1, read on the forward strand.
CAACTTTAACCTTTATTTCATTTATTTCAATCAATATAATCTTGATTCGTCAAAATCATATATTTTTGGGGTAGTGTTTGACGCGTAAGAGATTGCGAGGGTATTTCTATATGCGGGAAAGCTACGGGAAAGTTACGGGTAACCCAAACAAACACTTACAACTAACACATATACATTCGAAGTGTTGTGAAACGAATTCACTAAACAGGTAAGCAAACACATATAACTATACTTATGGTCGCCGCTGTGCGCGGGTATCCGACTAGTATGGTATTATGAGTTTTGGTCGGACAACATTAAAAGGTTTTAATTGAGGATATATAAATGTTAAATGATATCCAGATTTCCGACTTCATTTGTTGAAATGTTCACATGGGTTTGTGGCTTATTTAAATTTCGTCCATTGTTATACTCGTAACTCGTACTATCTTTTATGGCTAATTTCGTCTTCATAGTTTCATATATATTTTTTTGGCATAATGCCTTAGTGACCTGCGTCGGGAAGTGATGCATCCAAATAACTTCGATCTCTCTCGATAACGAGCGTATGTGTTAAATTTTGGGGTGATAATCTGTGGCAAACATATCATTCTATCAATTGCTAATGGCTTTCAAGTTATGGTTCATTGCAGGATTAATTACAGGGGTTAAACTTGGACAAAGGATAAAAGATTTAAAGTTCCAAGATGTTCATTTCTGCTAAAGCTTTCATCGTTTCTGCTAATGAGTCATTTATAGCCGTTAGAGGGGTCTTAGTGAAACTTAATCTCCTATTTAATAAGTCCCTTAATCTAGGGTTACATACACTTGAGTGGGCAGTCTTTTGTATCACTCTCTTCTCTTCTTTCTGACCATTTCACTGATCTTGTCTTGTCTTTACATTTACATGATTATTGTCTTATTGACATTAATCTAATCTTGTAACATTCGGATACTATTGTAAACTTAATCTAAGCTGACTATTGCAGTTTAGATCTGAATAAAGGTTCTATTGTTCTTCTTGTGTTGCCTATACTTTCGTACATGGTATCAGAGCTACAGGCTCATTGATTCTCTTCGGCAACAAATTGGTGGTTTGGGGTTATTGCTACTAGCGTAATCACTGGTTATATTCTACTTACAATTAGCCCTAGACTAAGTGAATCTAGTGTAATTGTGACTTGTTCTTCCGCTGCATATTTCTTTGTGGGTGCAAATGGGTAGACTAACATCTTGATCTGCCACCTTTGAGTGGTACGAATACCTGCTCTGGTTTACCCTAGTCCACAGGCTTGGTACCTGTTGTTTCTTAAATTTAAGGTCTTATTACTTTGTCTATTTTGTCTTATTATTATCTTTGTCTGTGTCTCTTTGTCTGTCTTATTATATCTATCTGTCTTATTGCTTGTATTATGGCTATTGGTGATGATAATATTGGTGGCTCTTCCACTGAAAAAAGCTTATCCTTTGGTGATGCTTTGTATTTGCATCCTAACAATACCAATGGCACTCCCATTATTTTTATTAAACTCACTGGAACTGAAAATTATAAAATATGGAATATGTCCATGACTTTTGCTTTAAGGAACCATAATAAGTTAGGGTTTATTGATGGTACTTGCATAAGAGATGATTCGAACCCTAGTCTTGCTAATCAATGGGATACTTGTAACTCTGTTGTGGTTACTTGGATTCTTAATTCTCTCAGCCCTGAACTATTTGCTGGTGCTATATATGCTAAAACTGCTTATGAAATGTGGAATGATCTTAAAGATACCTATGATAAGGTTGATGGTTCAGCTATTTTTAATTTGCATAAAAATATAAACTCTCTTAGTCAAAGTGGGTCCTCTCTTGCTGATTATTATAACAACCTTAACTCTTTATGGAAACAATTTGATTGTATGAGCAGCTTGCCTCCCTGCACTTGTGAGGCTGCAAAACATTTTGAAAAACATAATCAGCTGATCAAGTTAATGCAATTTCTTATGGGTCTTGATGACTCCTATGTCCCCATCAGAAGCAATATTTTAACCAGAGATCCTTTACCTAATGTCAAAATTGCTTTTTCTGTTGTCTCTGGAGAAGAATCTCACAGAAATGTTTCATCTGGGAATAGCTCTGCTAAACCCAATGCTACAGCCTTTGCTGCAAAAATGTCTGATGGTGAAAAATTTTTTGATAACAAAAAAGGTTTTAACAACAAAGGTTCTGGTTTTAATAATGGTAACAGCTCAAATAGCAGAGGACCAAACATGAATCTCAAATGTACTAATTGCAAAAAACCTGGTCACACTGTTGATAGATGTTATGATCTTGTTGGTTATCCTGCTGGATATGTTAAAAGGAATTTTAATGGTAAACCTTTCAGCAGTAACAATGTTTCTGCTGAAACTAATCATGTCACTGATAATAGTGCTAGCAACTCTCCTGTTTCCTTGTCTAATGAACAGCTCTCCAGACTTATGAGTCTTCTCAATGACAACAATGTGTCATCTGCTAATGCCAACTTGGCAGGTAATTTTTTTTTCAGGAACCTTCTTTAATGGCAGTGTCAAGTTTAATGTAAACTTTAATAAATTTTTTAACAACAACACAAAATCTCTATCTGGAAACATCAGTCTTGGTTGGATTGTTGATTCTGGTGCAAATCAGCACATGACTGTGTCTGAAAACTTTTTAATCAATGTTGTTAACATTTCAAATCTTGGCTTAACTGTTGGACATCCCAACGGTACTCAGGCCTTAATTACTAAAATTGGTGATTTAAAGGTCAACAATGACCTAACTCTCTTTGATGTACTTGTTGTTCCTGAGTACAATGTTAGTCTGTTGTCTGTTCATAAAATTGCTAGAGACAATAAGATGTTTGTTGGGTTTAATGAATCTAATTGCTATATACAGGATTTACATCAAAAAAGGATTGTGGGGATTGGTAAACAATACAATGGGTTATATATGTTTGATATTGATTCTACATGTAAGATTATTTCTAATAACTCCATATCTGTTTGTCATGTTTCTAAAAATCTTTGGCATCAAAGACTTGGTCATCCCTCTGACCAAGTCCTACACATACTTAAACCCACTCTTAAATTTGATAGTACATCTGAAACTGATCATCTCTGTGATACTTGTAATAAAGCTAAACAAACCAGAGAACCATTCCCTCTAAGTGAACATAAATCAACTAAAATTGGTCAACTTGTCCATCTTGATGTATGGGGACCATATAAAGTCACTAGCAGAGATGGTTACAAATATTTTTTAACAGTTGTTGATGACTATTCCAGGGCAGTGTGGGTTTATATGCTTAAGGGGAAGGATGATGTTTATGTTTCCATTGTTAACTTTACTCATATGCTATCAAATCAATTTGAACACAATGTCAAGATTTTTAGAAGTGATAATGGGACAGAATTTGTCAATAATAAACTTCAACATTTTTTCCATGAAAAAGGAATCTTACATCAAACCTCTTGTGTTTATACACCACAATAAAATGGTATAGCAGAAAGGAAACATAGGCATCTCCTTAATGTAGCTAGATCCCTTATGTTTCAGGGGGAATTACCTCTAAATCTTTGGTCTGAATGTGTTCTAACTGCTGCCTATGTCATAAACAGGTTACCCTCTTCTGTTCTGTCTGGCAAGTCCCCCTTCTTCCTTGTGTATGGGCATGACCCTTCACTCTCTCTCCTTAAAGTCTTTGGCTGCTTATGTTATGCCACCATTCTCAACATCTCTGATAAATTTGGTAGTAGGTCTGAAAAAAGTGTACTTATTGGTTACTCAAATGAGAAGAAAGGCTATAAACTCTTGAGCCTAGAAACAAAAAATATCTTTTACTCCAGAGATGTCAAATTTTATGAAACTGTTTTTCCCTTCAAAATGAAAAATACTTTGTCAAAACCTTTTGTTGAAAATTTTGTACCAAAAGATTTAAATCACAAACATTTCTTTGACTCACAAATAAGTCCCAATGATGAAGGGAGAGTGACATCCTATGATGATGGCACAATGGTAAGTCATCCTACTAGGATTGACGAACCAGTTGCAACATCTATAGATGATAATACACACCCTGAGGGCACCATATCACATGAATCACATCCTGCTAATGCATCTTCTGATTCTGCTGATACTACACATGATTCTGCTGAACAAGAAAGAGGCTTGCCAGCCACTACTGCTAGAAGGTCAACCAGAGTCTCTAAGTTGCCCAGTAATCTTAACGACTTTATTGTAGAAGGAAAAGTCAAATATGGTGTTGAAAAGGTTGTTAATTACTCTAATCTTAACAAAGATAATTACTGCTTTGCATCTAGTCTTAATAAAAGTATTGAACCTACCTGTTATGAAGAAGCTATCCTTGATAGTAATTGGGTTGATGCTATGAACTCTGAAATTGAGGCCTTAAATGAAAACCATGCTTGGGATATAACTGATCTACCTCCTAATAGAACTCCCATTGGGTACAAATGGATCTTTAAAATCAAGTATAAAGCCAATGGTGAAGTTGATAGATACAAGGCTAGATTAGTTGTTAAAGGCTATAACCAAAGGGAAGGAATAGACTATGATGAAACTTTTTCCCCTGTTGTGAAAATGTCTACTGTTAGATGTCTTATTGCCTTAGCTGTAAAAAACAAATGGCCTCTTTTTCAACTTGATGTTAACAATGCTTTCTTGTATGGAGATCTTGATGAGGATATCTATATGACCATCCCCAAGGGGTTCTGTAATGAGAACAATAAAAATAAAGTTTGTAAACTTGTCAAGTCTCTATATGGCCTAAAACAAGCTCCCAGGAAATGGAATGAAAAACTTGTCAGTGTTTGAAAAGAAAATAACTTTGTTCAATCTGTTAATGATCACTCCTTGTTCACCAAAACAGAGAATAACAAGTTTATTGCTCTGCTTGTTTATGTGGATGATATTGTTCTTACTGGAAACTGTATTGATGAGATAAATCTTTTTAAAGAGTTTCTAAAATCCAAATTTCATATCAAAGACTTGGGAAATCTAAAATATTTCCTTGGCATTGAGGTTTTAAAAACTGGGAATGACATTTGCCTTTCTCAAAGAAAATACTGTCTTGAACTCCTAAAAGAATTTGGTCTTCTTGGGTGCAAACCTGTGTCCACTCCTATGGAACCCAACTCTGTGCTTCCATACATTCCCACTGCTGATGACCCATTGCTTGTCAACATCACTGGTTATCAGAAGTTACTTGGAAAACTTATCTATCTCACCCATACAAGACCTGACATCTCATACTCAGTTCATTGTCTGGCACAATATATGCATTCTCCCTTAAAATCTCATCTGGAATGTGCTCTCAATGTTCTGAGATATCTAAAAGGAGCTCCAGGAAAAGGTCTAAGGTACAATTTCAACAACTCTGAAAATCATCTTGAAGGATATAGTGATGCTGATTGGGCCAAATGCAAGAAAACCAGAAAATCTGTCACAGGTTATTGTGTTTTCTTCAATGATTGTTTAATCTCATGGAAAAGTAAAAAACAAAACACTCTTTCAAAATCTTCCACAGAAGCAGAGTATAGATCTATGTCTACTGCTGCCTGTGAAATCATTTGGATTCAAAAAATCCTAAAAGATCTAAAAGTTGATATCAATCTTCCTGTCAATCTTTTTTGTGACAACAAATCTGCTTTACAACTTGTTGTCAACCCTGTTTTCCATAAAGATCAAAACACTTTGAAATTGATGTTCACTTCATCAGGGAAAAAATTGCTAGAGGTGTTATAAACGCTAAAAAGATTGGCTCTTCAAACCAAACTGCAGACATACTCACAAAGAACCTCCCTGTCTATCAGCATAAATTTTTGTGTGAAAAATTGATATTGTTTGATATGTTTGCTCATCAGATTAAGGGGGAATGTTAAATTTTGGGGTGATAATCTATGGCAAACATATCATTCTATCAATTGCTAATGGCTTTCAAGTTATGGTTCATTGCAGGATTAATTACAGGGGTTAAACTTGGACAAAGGATAAAAGATTTAAAGTTCCAAGATGTTCATTTCTGCTAAAGCTTTCATCGTTTCTGCTGATGAGTCATTTATAGCCGTTAGAGGGGTCTTAGTGAAACTTAATCTCCTATTTAATAAGTCCCTTAATCTAGGGTTACATACACTTGAGTGGACAGTCTTTTGTATCACTCTCTTCTCTTCTTTCTGATCATTTCACTGATCTTGTCTTGTCTTTACATTTACATGATTATTGTCTCATTGACATTAATCTAATCTTGTAACATTCGGATACTATTGTAAACTTAATCTAAGCTGACTATTGCAGCTTAGATCTGAATAAAGGTTCTATTGTTCTTCTTGTGTTGCCTATACTTTCGTACAGTATGACTATTAGAGACGCCTATTTCGAAGTCGATATCAAACCACGTCGGGTTCTTACAAACTATAATACAGTGGTTGTTATGACAAGAATGGTTATAATAACGAAAACGATGCTACTTAGAAAGCATTGGGGTACTTATTACACAGTGGTGATCTGATAGAACGGCTATAAGTGTATAAGCAATAAACGATTGTCACAAGTAAATTTTATGGCCCTTTTATTGAGAACAAACAACTCGGGCAAATATGGCTGGGAACTACCACAAGCCAGTTTAGAATGAAGCTGCAATAATGCGGGTGAAAGTGAAAAAGAAGAGTATGGGTTTGACTTTCGATAAATGATTAGGAAATTTATATTAAGGGCATAAGACTATAAGAGTGAATTTAAATGAAAGTTCCGTGTATGAATCAAAAGCTATCGTGTACTTTGATTTTTCGTGCCTTAGAAACAAAGAGTCATTCTCTGAATTATCTAATTGAGGATTTCGTGATACCCAAAGCATATAGGGTCGAAATACTTCAATCTGAAAGTGATCTTAACACAATTCAGAGAATATATCAGGATTATTACCACTCACAAACACCCAAACTCTAACAAATACCTATAACAACTTTGAATGCAGTATTTCTTTTTACCACAAACATTTATAAAATGGATAGTTGGACAGACTAGATCAGCATTTGTTGTGTTCATACATTTCCTTGCTCAAAATATCTCACTAATCAATAAAAACCTGTTTTCATGCTCAAAAGAAAAAGTAAGCCTGTTTGTTGCTCAACCTTTCACTCATCTTTGGAAGCTGAATGCTACCAACAAGCCACAATGGCGGACCCAACTGAAAAACTAAGGTGGTTCCTTGATTTAGTCGATAAGATAAAAGGGCAACCAATCTAGGTCGATGGCTCGTGCCAATCAGGCCGGGTGTTAAATAACAAAGTTGCATTAATATAACAAAACATCAACCATATGCATTAGCGAAAAGTTAAGAGCACTTACAGTCGAATCTTTTTAGCATTCATAGCTTCAAAAATACAGTTGCTCGGATGGTTGATTAGTAATACTAACTAGTAAAATATGTTTTTCAATACAGAGCCTCTAAATGGTCTCCGTCTTTAAGGTTGTCCTGGGCACCAGATTGTCATAGTGGAAGTCCGCCCCTAGTGCAGCAGGGTATTTCTTTAATACATCCGCCCATGTGCTTCGTCCCTCACAAAGATCCTTCACCACTGCTGCCACTTTCTCCACGCTCACAAATATTTGATCCCGAGTATCCCGCTCACGAATTGTCACTGATGATGTTGAAACCACGGTAATACCGAATGGCGCACCATTTTCATCTAGTCTTGTGTATTGTTGCTCTATTGTTGAACCATCTATATATCAAGAAATAAGGCTCTTATTGTTTGCGCGAATCATGTCAATTTCACATAAATGGGACAAGTTTTCAAATTCAGATATGCAACTTCATTGAAACTTTTATTTGTGTAATCAGAATATAGAAAAGGGGCGTATTTACTTCTAATACTCTATACAATTTGATCTTATGTCTGACAAAAACCCCATTTGTTTGAAATCGCTAGAGGTGGCAAAACAGATTCATGTCAATTGTAAATTGTCAAAACAGCTGTTTAAGGGGTCAAAATGGTTTAGGTTAGGTTGATCTACAAAAACTTTTTCACAATCTTTTTCTAAATAATTAGAGGGCTTACAGCCTGTTCAACCCATTCGACTCGTTTACATTTAAGCTAAATTCTCAGATTTAACTTGTTTCACCAATTAGAGACAAAAAGTAACCAAACTGACCCATTCACTTGTGAATGGGTCAAAATTTCCGCCTCTGAAAATGAAAACAAAAAAATATATCAAAGACATACCCCAAGGATAGACCACGCTTAAAATTCCAGCTGCACTTAGCGAATCGTTAATTTCTTTAGCAACTTCCTTATATTGTTGATCCGGAGCCAATGAGAGGATGGGACATTGTATGGGCGCCACAAGATGGGAGAAGCCGAATACATACGAGTATATATCGTTTTCTCTAGCTTTGTTTGGCCTTATGTAGAAAGAATGTTCAAAGAGACTATAGATGATTCGCTCCATTACAAATGAAGATTCGATCACAGCAGATTTAAAAGTCCTATGGTGCACTTTTTGTGTTTCCTTTGATATCGATACCATGCTTCTCTTTATAGTAACAGTCTTCTTAAGAGCGCAAACTTCAAATTGCACCTCCCCTTTGGACTCTAAAGCAGCCTTCATTGCCATAGCATCTTTTTCGTTCATCGTCTAAGAAAAAAGCAGGAAAACAGTAATTGTTACAACCCCTTCAAACGCAAAAATTAGCATACTCAGTTGTTTTCCTTTTCTTTTTTGTGAAAAGTTCAAGTATATACCAATCACAAAACACTATAACAGTTTACATCAGTAAGACTACGTTTCCTTTAACATTACAAGACCAATAAACCAAGATGCAGCCTACTCCAAAGAAAGGCATTAATTATCTACTGACATTAGAAGCTCCTCATGACTAAATACAGCTTAAACAATAATTAAACATCGCCATTATACTTTCTAATCACTTCATCCCATAGATGATAACTTGTAATGACTATATTTCTATAAGCTTCCAACATACTAGCAGTTGTACTTCATTCAACACCAAAGCATTCCTAGCATGAATACAACTATGGAGACTACATTTCCTTTAGCAATATAGACTAAATTGCTTTATTACAAAACGGACCTTATCTTTATAAACTGCTTTTTTTTTTTTTTTTTTTTTTTTTTTTTTTTTTTTTTTTTTTTGTAATTACTTCATTGCACAGATCATAACTTGTAATGATGATATTTCTATAAGAAGCATTAGAGCAGATCTACCACGAAACCATCGATGTAATTGGTATTCACATTAGTTTTGCAAGAAGTAATGTGAGAAGGAATTGCTTTACCTTAAGTGCTTCAACAACCTTAATACGGTCACCTTCAAATGCAGGACGAAGCTCCTTGTGAATTGGTTTAACAACCACTTTCTATAAATACACGAATTATTAGCAGCTTGCTTATTTTAAAAGAGTAAGCAACAACTTCACATTTACAAAAGTTACCTCTACTTTTTTAGGTTGTGCCAATTTCTCTTTTGCTTCAAGAGACGCTCCAATTTTATCCTAGGCAAAAACATGTATCCGAAAATTCAATAAAAAGCTTGAAATTACTAACTTCACATGTTAATTAACTAATAAGCTTACATGAGATCTGTCAGCAATCCAAACACACTCACTCCAACCGCAAGAAGTCTCGATTTCAGCCATCCAGCAATCTTCAGCATAGTGATCCATCACATTTGGGAGATTTTGTCTGAACCGTAAACGTTTTTCATCTATCCCTATACTTGTCAAATATAGATATACTCTCCCAATGAAGTATGCAAGTGACTCATTCTTTACGATCCCCTAAATAACAATGTATGATTGTTACACACTTGCAAACAGTATGTTTATATGATATAAAATTAGAAAAACGCGGACATAATATCAAATGAAAATCAACCTTAGAAACTGCTTCACCGAGACAAAGTCTTTTCGCAAACTGCTCTGACATTTGCTCGTCCCTTGGGAACATGAGAAACTCTAGGTTTGAAACTTGGGAATACTTTTGATGTGATTTGTCATCAGGATTGACAAAGTGCTCTATCAGTGCAAGTGTGAATCTACCGAGTAGATGTTTCCGAGGAGATATCTGAAAGGTGAGAAACATCTATAAATTAATAACCAAAACCGTACTAATATTACCCATTTTTCAATTGTTACTCAGCCCATATCTATACGATGCAATATGAAAAAATGATGCGCGTGCTAAATTAACGGAAGACGATGCAAGCAAGAGAAGCCTCAACTTTCAAATAACAAATTTGGAAACATACATAAAACATGAGTGGAAAGCACTCGATCACGATCTTAAGTTTTAAAGAAAATACATTACCTCATTTCTGTTGGCCTTGTCAATTATAGCAACAGTAAATGGGAGTTTGTGCCCATTCAGATAGTGTAGGTCTTCAAAGTGATCAAATATGTCTTGTGTTGTTGTTACAAGGCACTTGTACCTGAATGATATCAAATGAAAAGCGTTGCAACCGCAAGTCAATGCTACATGTAGGAGTTAGAGGCAAAAATATCAAACTTTTCTCGTCTATAAATACATTGATTTGGGATGTATTTTCTTTCAGACGAGACACGAACAAATGTTTATATACAGAACAAGAAAAATTAGATGGGCAACGAGTTGGAAATCACCACAATAGTATTTTCAATACATAATCATAATTATCCCAATTTGTATTGTTCAAATACACAGATTATCATTGTAATAGAATTAGTTTTATAATCATGGTTATACCATAATCATGTATAAGAAGTTTTGAAGTAATATTTGGGGGTCAACTCGCAATGGTCCATTTTGAAGCAAATCATAAAGTGTTCAGTTTCAGCGTGTACATGTTTCAACCACCCAACATCTTGAAAAGTATATTAAATCATTGCCGTTACAATTCTGGTGAGGCATACAAAACATATCTGAAAGCATCTCAGATCATATAATGCGCACCTCATCATTTGCATGACATGTGATAGATAATTATAAGAAAGATTACTAACTCAGAGTTCACATCAAGTTGAGTCTCAAAGAGAGGATTCCGGGTAATGGTTTCCACTATGTCATACTCATTCTTAGCACCAAGTTTTTCGGGAAAAAGATCGTTGAGAACCGTGAGAATGTGTTTAAGTTCACGAGTCTTGTCATCTTTAACCATATGGTCAGTATCTATATCAACTTGACCAGAAGCATTCAAGATGGAATCTGTGGTGCCCAGTGGTAGCATAGCATCCTCCATAACAAAATGCTGAGAAATTTAAGCAAAAAATTTAGAATATTTTGCGTAAGATTTACTAAAACTATAAGCATAAAGTGGTAAAACTCGGCTAGGAAAGATTGTCCTAGCTGATGACTAATTCTCATGCCAAACACAAACTCTCACTTTATATGGTCTAACTGTAGGGGATGTTTGGCCAAACTTGTTTTACAATGGCTTAAGCTTTTCCACAAAACCTTCAAAAAACATCTTCGACTTCTCTCAATTTTCCTCCCAAAAAAGTTAATACCCCCACAATATTAACCTTATCCTGGGTAACCATGGTTTCCGACCTTTTGGCCGACTAATCCACGGGATTTGAGCCCACCGCCACACAGACTCAAACCGGGTAAGGCCCTCCCCTTTTCAGGAAGGTTAGCGTGGAATATTAACCTTATCTAAACACTCTCAAATGGTTCATCACGTTAACTTTATTAAAACATAAAATAAGCTTATCCAGACGTACCATATTTCTACAGTAAATTATTATATCTCAGTTCTAACAAATTGCAAAAAGCTCTCTCCTTGTTTAAAACAATTCATTCTACAAGTAATATTTTTAAAAAAAAAGAACAATATTTGTTAGCCGCTATTTATTCATTCAGATTAGCTTATTTTTCTGGATTATGGGCGTATATGAATTTTGAGAAGTTCATAACACACTTTGAGGTGTCTGTTCAGGCTTATTTGTCCGGCTTATTGATTATAAGCTCAATATTTAAGGCTTGGGTGTTTTGTTTAAGCTTATTTGGCTGGCTTATGAGCTTATTGAAATTTTGAAGAGCTCCGAAGCTCAAAATTTTGGGCTTATGAGCTTGTCGGTGTGAACTTATAGCTTATTGAAGTTTATAAGCTCAAGTTGATAAGTTCATAAGGGTTTTCAAAAGTCTAATAAGCTCATAAACCAGCCAAATAAGCTTAAAAATGAGTTTATGCAACCCAAGCTTATGAACTTAAAAATAAGCCATAAGCTCATAAGCCTTAAAACTGAGCTTATTAGCTTTTCAATAGTTTGATATGCCTATGCCAGCCAAATAAGCTAAAACAAACACCCCTTTTCTCGGCTTATCAACTCATTAGCGGAACTGGTAATACGAGTAACCTAAACACACATATTTTTAGTAACCTAATTGTTGTGTTTTTAAAGTTGAATGATTCGTACATGTAATTATTAGAAGTTCATCGACCCAAATGTCTGTGTTTGAACAAAAAAAAAAACGTAGGTGAACAAAAACACCAATATACTTATATACCCAAACACCTTCAAAATACACGACACAATAATATCGTATTAAAACTAGTAATAAAAAGTAATAATCATAATAATATCATTAGTTCATCCACCCAAATATTAATTTTTATAAGTTCAGTGACCTAAACAACAATAATTAGTTGAATAACCTAAGTGAACAAAAACGCAAAGTTGGTGTATATTAACCCTTAGCGGAAAATAGCGAGGTTACGAGTTTTTCCAAACACCCTCAAATAATAGTAATACTTTATTTTTAACTTTTTTGGTTAACCATGTTTCCGACCTTTTGGTCGATAAAAATAGTTAGTGGTTCAAATAAAAATAAAGATGATAAAAGTAGTTAAAATAAATAGTACCTTATGCCAAAATTCAGTGACACGAGAGTTGACGAGATGTGCCGAAGGTCCATAATCGTACAAAGCAGCAGCAGCAGCATTTGAGTCCTCCACCTTGGTATAAAACGAATATCTTTCAAGAGAATAAAAAAGAGACTTACGAAATGCCTTTTTGACTTTGAGCTGACTTTCAACCCACCATTTCACGATTTTCAAAACATCTTTTTCATCCATGTTCTTTGTCTCCATGGCGGTTGTTTGTTTCCTTGTGGGGGGTTGGAGCAATGTAGGTTCTTAGGGCTATGTTTCAACAAAAGAAACATGAGACAAGTTATATTTAATGGAATTAAAGTGTTGATTAATGAGGCAGGGCATAACCAAATATGAAAAAAAAATTAGAGTCACTCAAATTCATCAACACAAGAATCTCACACGCTAAGGTGTACCAATCATCCCGCGCCACCTCACTCCCACAAAAAACCAATCATCTCGCGCCTCCTCAACGTGTGAGATTCTTTTGTGGATGAATTTGAGTGGATGTAGCATTAGTGAAAAATTTTAACCTTAATATTAGAAAGACATTTTGGTGGACCGAGTGAATTTTAAATGCATTTAACATGTATTTAAGAAAAATTGACATTTTTTTAATAAAAAAATAACTTTACATCAAGAAAATTCATGAGGTTTCATCCCTGGGTAGGTGAAGATGCAGGCACAGTGCACAATTTATTTTTACAAGTATAAAGAAAATATAAACGCGCTAAAAACAATTTCACTAAAACTAGCATACAAATTAATATGACACATATTTGCTTTGACATACTTGTAATACAACTAAGCATAACATGTATTTATGTGGCACAAAATTCCGGAACTAGATTCATTTTGCAAAAATCTTGAAATTTAAAGAAAATTTACACTAGGCGACAAAGATGTTTATGAAGACGAAGGTTTCATTTGCTCACGTGGAAGATTTTCAATTAGATGTCGAAAGCTATCAAAGTTGAGTGAATCTCACAGAACCAAGAATCGAATTTAGAGATATTGACAGAATCATGGTATTAAGACAAGTGTGGAAAACTAGAAGGGGGTTGAATAGTTTTACTGTTAAATTTTAATTGTTTTGAAAACTTATTGTGAGATCGATCAATATAGATAAATAATGTATAAGTAAAGAATGAATAATATGCAAGCAATAAATGATATGTAAGTAAGGAAAGAAACAATCAAACCACGACAAGGTTGTTTATAGCGGTTCGGTCTACAAGGAATCTTTTTCGTTGCCCTACTCCACTCTCCGAGTCTACAACTCGAGAGTTATCTTCACTAATCAACAAGCTCCTTTAACCGGCGGAGAAAACCTTTACACGTCGCTCACACAATATTTCTGACACATAGCTAGATGTCGAGTTCTTTTACAAGGGTACAACCACTCCCAGCACATTATGTATTTTAAGGACTAAAATATTAACCACTCACACTCAGAGGTTTAAGATGGTTTGGTACAACAATGATGTATGAACAATAATAATTCACACAACAACAAAACAAACAAGATTTCCAACTATTCGTTGAAGCTTGATTATGTCTTGATCTTCTTTGCTACAAAAGATGATCACTAAAATGAAATGAAACTGAGTTAGATGTAATAGAATGAGAGAATGTATGTGTTTTATGCTAATGAGGGATGAGAAAATAACTTGGGCTGGCTTGCTATTTATAGGCAAGGAGATCAGACTGGTACGGACTGGACGAAACCAAAAAAAAGGGTTCCGCCCTTTATAATTTTTGGTTCCGCCAGTCTGACAGAAAATATTACAAAAAATCTTTCAAGGATTACCCAAATCTCTCCAAGATTATGCAAGATATGTTGGGTGAATATCTAAACAAAATATTCTATGAAATCTTATAAAGATTTCCAAGGTGATGCAAGCCATGATGTAATATGTAGTTTTTCATTTTTAGAATTTACATGATATATAAATAAATACTTATGTAATGTTTTGTTAAAGTAACTAAACATGTTTAATCTAAAATGTTGAGACACATTCTAATTTAGAAGGCTAATAATGTGAATTGATATGTAACTAATCAAAAAGTGATAAGATGCTAATGCTTAAATGTTGAAAACTATTTAAGAAAATCTTTTAATAATATCTAACAATCTTGACAAGCTTTATACTTTACAAAATTGAAATTTACTTTTGTCGTTAACAAAACAAGGTAAAGACCATAAAATATAAATAACGTTTTTGGACTATATTTGTATTAACAATCTCCCTCTTTTTGTTGAGGACAAAACGTAAATTTTATTTTTACCAAAGATATAAAGATGTACAAGAATTGTAAAAATATGAAATTAATTTGAACTTGGGAGAACTAGCTAGTTAACTAAATTTGACAATTTGAAAGTTATTTTGTCTTAAATCTAGTTTAGACTTTTGTTTGTCAATTTTTGGTTTACTTTATTGTTGACTTTTGAAAGTCAAAAAGTGTTGTTGACTTATTGAAAGTCAATGTTCAAGTTCAATAATATTCTCTCCCTTTTTTCCGAAACAAAAAGAAGAGGCGAAGCAGAAAATGCAATGAGCCCGAGCCAAATGATCCCCCTTAGGTTCAATACCCGTGGCTTACCCTAATACTACACTACAATGATTAGGTTCACTGCCTAGGGTGTTGAAAAACTTGCTCGACGAAAAGGAAATTCCTTTGACCCCGAACGACGCGTGTAGCGTTATCAAGTTTTTGGCGCCGCTGCCGGGGAATAGAATAGCTAGTTAGTAGTCCACCTCGTTTAGGTTTCCTTACTTGATTCCTATCAAGTAAACTTTTTTCTCATTTTTAGCTTCCTCTTAGTCTATCCCCTTTCTTCGTGACCTTTGTTCGTAATCCCATCACTTTTCATCATGGAAGGTGATAACCACCCACCATTCATCAACCCACCACCAATTGACCCGCCAAGAGCCCGTACTCTTGGTGAATACTCGAGACCAAGCCACTTAGGCTATAGGAACACCATTGAGCTTCCCGACCAAGCCCAAACTACGGCCCTGCGATCCGACACCATCCGGTTGGTGCAAAACGGATGTGCATTCCACGGACTTCGTTCCGAAGATCCAAATCAGCATCTGAGGGATTTCCTCAAAATTGTCGATTCCATCGACCTTGATGCTACTACTCGGGAGACCACGCGCCTGCGTCTCTTCCAATTCTCTCTACGGGACCAAGCTAGTAATTGGCTTGAGCGACTTCCCGCCGGCTCCATCTCAAGTTGGGATGATCTTACCTCTCGCTTCCTTGCTCAATTTTTCCCACCGGGGAGAACCACTAAGCTTAGGAATGACATTTTGATGTTCCAACAACGTCAAGGTGAATCTCTCTACGAAGCATGGACTCGATTCAAGGACTTACTTCATAAAGTCCCTCATCACGACATTGATCTTTGGCTCCAAATCCAAATTTTCTATGATCATGTCAACTTCCCTACCAAGCGATCCATTGACCAAGCGGCCGGTGGAAAACTTAGTGATCTCACCGCGGAAGAATCATGGGGTATAATAGAGGACCTTGCCCTCTATGACAACGAAAGTTGGGATGACCCTCGTGAGGTGCCCAAAACTGTTAAGGCAATTTCCTTGCCTCCCCTTAACTCACAACCTTCCGACCGTAGGATGATCGAACTTGAAGATCAAGTAAATTTCCTAATGAGTTCCTACGAAAATCCTAAGTCCTCACGTCAAGTGAATAAAATCACTCTACCTTGTGAGTTATGTAGTGGTCCCCATGACACTCGTGATTGCACTAGACTTCCCGAACAAGCTTTTGCGGACTACGCCTCCATGCGTACCGACGGAGCGGGGGAGAAGTGGTACACTTTCAAGCCCGAACAAAACAACTTAGGAAACTCTTACAACCCCTCATGGAAAAATCACCCTAACCTTAAGTGGAACCAAAACTCAAGCACACCCCAAAACTCATCTAGTCCACCTAATAGGTTCAACTCTCTAAACACCGGGAACCCCACTAGTCTTGAGGCAATTGCATCTAGATTCCTGTCATCTCAAGAGACTCGATTGACTAAGCTTGAAGCCGATTTTAAGCAAAGACAAAGCGAGATGACAAACAAGCTTGATGCCCTTTTAAAAGCCTTCAATGAACGGGAAGTTGGAGCACTCCCAAGTGATACTATAAAGAACCCAAAAGTGAATTCGATTTCGTCGACTTCATGTTCTTGTTCACCATGGGAGAACACACATCCATGCCCCTCACACCCAACGATTCACTCGGTAAACGCTATCAAAAAGGGTTCCAAGCCATCCAAAAGGTACCAAGGCCCTGCACCATTGGTGGAACCTACTCTTGAGAAACCCGTCAACCAAGAATCCAAACCTAGTTTAGAGGAGGAGTACAAGGAACTCCATCAAGAAAAACCGATTCTTGAGGTCTTAGCTCATGCACCTTATTATAATGCTTTAAAAGAAAAATATGAGTTAGAACTTAAGCTTGGAAAACATGGGTCCACTTTTGTGCGAAATAATTTACCTAAGAAGTTAGACGATCCCGGGCTATTCACTCTTCCGTGTAGACTTGGAACTTCCAAACCTCTCGACGCTCTAGCCGACTTAGGGTCATGCATCAATCTTGTTCCGTTGTCCCTCCATAGAAGCCTTAACTTAGGTAAAATAGAACCAATGGAAACCATCTTAGGTCTAGCGGACGATAGTGTTGCACGTCCGGTAGGAATAATAAAAGACATGGTAGTACACGTAGGAGAGTTGACTCTTTTGGACGACTTTCATGTGCTAGACATGAATAAGGACCCGACATGCCCATTACTAGTAGGAAGAGGATTCTTAGCTACCGCTAGTGCCATCATCGATTGTAAGATGTCCAAGATAGTGGTAGGAGAGGGGAGTGCTAGGTCAATTTACGATGTCAAAAAGCATACGTACTACAAAGAAGAGGAAATCCCACATGAGATTAGGTTGGATAGAGAGCCTTCTAGATATGGACCTTGGATAAATAAGAACCTCATAGGCCCCCAAAGACCTTTTTACCTAGATGAAGCCTTCACTAGTAAAGCAACTTTCCAAGAAAGAGAAATGGCTAGGGACATGGAAGTGAACCCGTTCTAGGACGCCTTAGTATTTAGGAAGATGACCGAGTTCTTAGGAAGCTTGCCCGTCAACCTTGTCATGAATAAGTGGAAAGTTGAGAAATCTAAACACAAGTGGGATTGGGATAGACCGCCTAGTGACGGTAATGGAGAGTGGCACATTAGGATAACAATCTATGATCCCGATGGAGAGAAGTTTGAAAAGGCATATCTAACCGAACGTACTATTAGGAACTTGAATGATAAGTTTGATCCTTATGACATTGTTGAGGATAGGCTTACTTATATCGGTACGTAGGAGCACGACTACGAGTCTAGCTACAAGACTCTTAAATAAAGAAAAGCGCTTCGTAGGAGGCAACCCATGCTTAATTGTTTGCTTGTTAGTGTCATATATCTTTTATTGATTGTTTATTCTCATGTTTAATTTTGTAAAAATGCTTTATTTTGTTTTTAACCTCGTCTTAATTGCATATAAAGGTATTTTACATAAGGGATAAGTGTAGGGAGGATTACACACGTTTTCAAGGAAACGTAAACATGAGAATAACAATTCATTAAAAGATATATTTGCGTGTTTTTTCGAGTCAAATGCTTGTATCGAGTCATAATGGATGTTTTGCAGAAATTTTTCCAGATTCTAAAGATATAAATTTTCCAGAATCTTTTCCAGAAAATCGCAGACCAGTTTTTGTCAGGATAACCTGACGGCGTCAGGATCGCAACCTGACAGCGTCAAGAAGGAGTAAAAACAACAGATTACTTTTTTCTCATTTTCTGAGCTACTTAAAATTTTTTTTGGAATTTTCCAGGTCTTAATTTTCCAGAAATTTTGTAAACATCCATTCCACAAGCATTATATCCTAGTTTAAATCAAGTCTTATATATATTATTACCGCCGATTTTACGCGAAGGTTTCGTTTGTTTTCTTCAAGTGTGCAGGTTTAATTTATCAAGAAGAAGTTACAAAAGATTGGAAGGAGTTTTTCACGCATAAATTCTTCTTGGAAATGATTTAACCACTACTTCACACACGGATCCTACCGAGCTAATCAGGGGAGTACTAGTTTCTTTCGTTTTTAATTACCTTCCAATTATCATAACTTTGATACTTTCGGGGAACATTGGGGACAATGTTCAGTTTAAGTGTAGGGAGGGAAAATAAAACGGGAACTTTGAAACTATGCTTATCCTTGATTATTTGCTTTGTCCAATTGTATTTGTGTAATAAACCATGAGAAAATGTCGGTTAGGGTAATTTTGGCACCAAATTTAAATTTTTTCATGACATATAAGAGTGGGCCATTAGTCTTAACAAAAGCGTCTCACGGATAGGAAGTTGCATGACTAGCACAAAAACCCTTTACCACCTAAATTCCACCCAAAATGTGAGGATCGCCCTTAGATTAGTAGGAATTAAAAGCATTCATCTTCAATGCTTAGAGTGTGAACCGGTAGTATATTAGATTCTAGAACTTGTTTTGTGATGCATTCCGAGATCGCAAGTAAGACTACACTTGTGTAGTTAGGAATAACTAAATGATAAGAGGCATTAAGATAACCCTTGTTTGATACCCGTAATATTATTACTTCTTCCACATCGGTTGAGTAATTCCCCCACACCCTTTGCGTTGTACTCATCTTTAGTACACGATACCCCTAGTTAACCCCTCAGAGCCTATCCTTTTCGCGGTTCTCGTGATGTTTCGGTTTTTCCGGAATATCAATGAAGAGCATTGTTTACACCCCACCCCCAAATATACACCCAAATCGCCTTAGCCTACCCTGTATGCACTCACTTTTAGTGCATTATTGTTATCACCCTAAACCCTTAGTTCAATTATCTAGTTGCTTGCATGAGTTGCTAAGTCGAGTCATATCCTTTGTATACAGTTTTGGGACGATTGGGATTCATGGGAAAAGTTAAAGTTTATGAAATGACGGGAAGGGAACGTTAAATTCAAATTCCCTTTGTTTGCGTAATAATGTACCCCAAGTGTTTTGATCTTTTCAATTCGGGTCAAATTAGTGTTAGAGTAATAAAAACTCAAGTGTAGGGATGTGCCTATAAATCCCTATTATTTTGATGTTACTGTAGAGGATGGTAGAGTAAAAGTGTATGAAAAAAAAAATATATATATATAGAAAAAGAAAAAAATAGAGTGATGAAAAAAAAAAAAAAAAAAAAAAAAAACATACGGGCTACCTTCCTACATCTATCCTTTAATTTTATGTTTGTTTATTTCAGTCAGCTAGAGTTTAGAGTGTCGAGTCTTGGCTTAGCAACGCCATTCTTCGTATGCTTGTAACATAAGAGATTTTTGACCTACCACCACTATATAGCCTATCCCACCAAACCCTTTGTTTCCCCACCTTAAGCCTAACATTACAACCCTTTAAAGACCTCTTTGATAGTCTTTCCTAGGTTCTTACGCCAAAGCGATGGATGTTTGATCTATTCTCAAGCCTATGGTAATCTATGTACTAGGACCGGTTAATGAGTGTTTATCTTCCATTTCCAATTTGTTATATTTCATATACACCCGAGAGAGATGTGAGTACCCAAACACCCCATGTGAGGTGCTAGTATGTGATTTCTGTGCTTGTTATGACTTTTGCGGGGCTTATATGTGTTGTGGACCGTTTTGAACGAATGCTTCATGACCCCTAACTTATAAATTAATTGGCTAAAAGCACATTTGCTTGAGGACAAGCAAATACCAAGTGTAGGGATATTTGATAAGGTTTTAAAATGTACCTTTTTGAGGGGTCGTTTAAGCCCTTATTTGATCACTTTTGTATCCGTTATTGCTTAATATCGTTCCTTTTCACTTTTTAGGTCTCTTGAAGGCAAAATACTGGAATGGCACTTATTTGGACGAAAAGGCGCGATTATACGAAGAAAATGGCCAAAGTCAGAATAGAGACACTCAAAGCTGCTGAAAACATAAGGTGACGGCGTCAGGTGTTAATTGTGACGCCGTCGGAGGATCTTTGTGACGGGACAGAAGCCAAAACTCCCATTTTCAAGTGACGACGTCAAGTTATAAAAGAGTAGGCCGTCGCAACTCAGACGGCCTAGATGTAATCCAGACGACGTCAGAAGCTGAAGAGGACGGCGTCACAAGCATAAGGTGACGCCGTCACAAGTCTAACGTGGCCAAGACGAAACCCTAATGACGGCGACACGATGGCGTCACAAAACATAAGGTGACGCCGTCGCAGATGTAATATTATATATAGAATCCGAATTTTTCAGTATTTAGTGTGTAGTCTTTTGGAGTAAAAACCTAAACCGAACCAAGGCTGTCTTGTACAGTATTTTAGGGTTCCAAACCCTATCTTACACCAAGATAAGTGTTTTACTTCATTAATACAATTATGTCTTTGATTATTTGTGTGTATGATTGCATGTTTTCCATGTCCAGCTAATTTACTTGTGTGTTTGCTTAGGGAATATGAAACTTAATTATTGAATATTGATTGGTTGTCTCTTATCTTAGTTGATTAATGATCTAGTAATGCGATAGGTCATTCGTTGTGTACTTAATGCTTGATTAAATCTTGTGAACCTTAGAATATGACTCCTTGAGTAGTTGTAAGCTAAACCATCCAAAGAGTGCCTTAGAGTAAGAGTTTATTATCCCTAGTGGGTTTTGTAGACGAGACCCTTTGGTAAGTTCAAAGAGTTAGGGAGAAACGCATACCCTACAACCTTAGACACACAACGCAACTAGGAATAAGGACGTGACAATTCAACCACCAATAGGAGATAATTAAGGAGTAGTAAAACCTAAGTAAACACATCTTTAAACTATCATACGAGCACACATTAATTAGACATAGACTACATACACCTTAGATTAGATAATTAGATAAGTAGAGTAATCGGTAGAAATACCAACCCCCCAAATTCAAACCCCGAGATTCGTACCTTTCCTTTCCTTAAAAAATATAAAAAAGATAAAAAATAATCTTCCTTAACCACAACCTTAGCGTAGTAACTTCTCACTAGCATTCCTATTCCCCTAGAGAACGATATCAATACCCGTGGCTTACCCTAATACTACACTACAACGATTAGGTTCACTGCCTAGGGTGTTGAAAAACTTGCTCGACGAAAAGGAAGTTCCTTTGACCCCGAACGACGCGTGTAGCGTTATCAATAAATTAGAACTCTAGACTCAGAATTAAGATAAGAAATGTAGTTAGGAGACTTACAATGTTAATTTTGGATGAGATTAGTTGAAGGAGATACCTCAATTATGAGTTATGTGTGTTTGTAGGTCGTTTGGTTGTGTAGGTTGTGAAGGAGGAAGTGTTCTGTAGTTTAAAATTTTGATCACAGTGAACCACGGACCAAACGGACCAAAAATTTGGTTTCGTTTTTTTTATCGTTGGTGCCGTGGGTTCTACAGAAAATTTGGCTAATTTTTTGTGTTTGGTCATGTCAAGTTTTAAGCTAAGTTTTCGATTACATGTTTGGTTCCATTAATCCTAATCCAAGTCTAAGAAGATTAAATGGTTCTCGTTTAAGAGGTTTAGTTAGGATGTCGGAAATGTTATCTTCAGAGGAGACTTTCTCGATTGAGATGTTCCCTTTTTGAACATTGTCGCGAAGGAAGTGATGACGAATTTCTATATGCTTCGTTCGGGCATGTTGGACAGGATTTTTGCTGAGATCAATGGCTCCTTTGTTATCACAAAGTATAGAGATGTCGTTGAGTTGAATTTCGTAGTCTACGAGAGCTTGCTTCATCCAAAGAGCTTGTTGACATGCCTTTCCGGCTGAGACGTACTCGGCTTCGATAGTTGAAATAGCGAGGGCCGTTTGTTTCTTTGAGAACCATGGGATGAGACATTGTCCAACAAAAGTACAAATACCACTTGTACTCTTTCTATCTACATAGTCTCCGACATGGTCCGATTCGGCATAAACTACGGTTTCTACACCCGTTCCTTTGGGATACCATAATCCTAAACATGTAGTGCCTTTAATGTATTTAAATATTCGTTTATGGCTTCTAGGTGTGATTTTTTAGGATCTTCTTGAAAGCGAGCACATAGACAAACACTAAACATAATGTCGGGTCCACTAGCCGTGAGATAAAGTAGGCTACCAATCATTCCTCTATATTTAGTGTTGTCTACGGATTCACCTTCCTCATCCTTGGTGAGTTTAGTTTCTGAGGACATGGGTGTTTTAATGGGTTTTGAGTCTTCAAGACCAAACTTCTTAAGCAAATCCTTTATGTATTTAGATTGGTTAAAGAATATACCATCTTCTATTTGTTTAATTTGAAGTTCTAAAAAAAGCTTAATTCGCCCATCATACTCATCTCAAACTCGTCGTGCATGATTTTAGAGAAATCATCACATAGCTCTTGACAAGTTGATCGGAATATGATGTCATCTACGTATACTTGAACTATGATAATATGTTAGTCATTTTTCTTGGTAAAGAGGGTATTATCTACTAATCCCATGGTATATTTGTGTTCAACTAAAAAGGTCTTAAGTCGATCATACCAAGCTTTTGGTGCTTGCTTAAGTCCGTATAATGCCTTTTTATGTTTGAAATCATGATTTGGGTTTTCAAAGTAGGTGAATCTAGGAGGTTGTGCAACATATACTTCTTCATTAATGAAACCATTCAAAAATGCACTTTTAACATCCATTTGAAAAAGTTTGAAATCGTGAGCACATGCATATTCAAGTAAGATTCTAATAGACTCGAGCCTAGCTACCGGTGCATAAGTTCTGTCGTAATCAATACCTTCTTGTTGATTATAGCCTTGTGCTACAAGCCTAGCTTTATTTCTAGACACTACACCATTTTTGTCTATTTTATTTTGAAAAACCCATTTTGTTCCAATTATAATATGATTTTTAGGTTTTGGAACTAATGTCCATACATCATTTTTAATAAATTGTTTAGCTCCTCTTGCATAGCAATTACCCAAGATTCATCTTTTATTGCTTCGTTTACGTATTTTAGTTCAATGGATGACGCAAAACAAAAGTAGTTACTTTGATTTTGAGCTTGTGATCTTAATGTTCTTTGATTTAATTGTCCTATGACTTTTTCTAAAGGATTTGTTTTGGATTCTTTGATATTTACAATATCTTTATTTAATGGTTCATCTTCCTTGTTATTATCATTGTTTTCTTGATTTTTAATAAGTTGACTTTCAACTAAGTCATCATCTACCAAAGGTGATGTCTTAGAGGGAGGTGGACTTTCGTCAAATGTTATGTTTAACGATCCCTCGACTCTCATTGTTTCTTTATTTAAAACGATGTATGCTTTGCTAGTTTGTGAGTAGCCAAGAAACACACCTTCATAAGACTTTGGGTCAAATTTGGTGACATAATCTTTGGTATTTAAAATGAAACATTTACATCCAAATACTCTAAAGTATCCTAAAGTAGGATTTTTGCCTTTATAAAGTTCATAAGGTGTTTTGCTCAAGAACGGACGTATTAAGACTATATTTAAAATGTAAGTAGATGTGTCAACGGCGTTACACCAAAACTTTTGGGGTATGTTTTGTTCATTAAGCATTGTTCTACTCATTTCTTGAAGAGTCCTATTCTTACGTTCTACTACACCATTATATTAGGGTGTTAGAGGAGCCAAAAAGTTATGTGCTATACCATTAGTATTACAAAAGTTTCCAAATTGTGTTTCATTATCGAATTTACGGCCATGATCCGTTCGTATTGACACAATGTTAACACCTAGTTGATTTTAAATTTTCTTACTAAGTATTTCAAATTGATCAAAAGCTTCATTTTTGGTTTTCAAAAACTTTGTCCAAGTATATCTTGAGTAATCATCTACTATGACCAAAGTATAGAAGTTGCCTCCATAACTTTGTATAGCGGATGGACCGAACAAATCCATATGCAAAAGCTCTAGACACCTAGATGTGGAAACCATGTTTTTAGCCTTATGGCTACTATGAACTTGTTTCCCAATTTTGCAAGCATCACAAAAGTGTTGGTCATATTTCAACTTGGATAAGTTTCTAACTAGCTCTTTTGAGGACAAGGTTTGAATGAGTCTCATATTATCGTGACCTAGACATTTATACCAAAGAGTAGAGCTATCATCTAAGGTTGTTAAGCAAAGTTTAGTTTTAGATGTTCTATCTATTTTCATAACGTATATGTTGTTTTTCCTAACTCCTTTTGCTATGGTGATACCATCTTTTAGTATTTTGCTACCATTTTCTTCAAATAGTACTTTATACTTTTTATCACATAGTTGACTAATACTAAGCAAGTTAAATCCTAGTCTATCAACATGAGCAACATTTTCAATAGTTAACGAGTCATGAGAAATCGTACCTTTGCCAATGATTTTTCTTTTGAGATTGCTACCAAAAGTAACATTACCTCCATCATTCTCTTGGTATGTTGAAAAGAGGCTTTTGTTTCCCGTCATGTGTCTTGAGCATCCACTATCTTTTATCCATTCATCAGGCTCTAAGCCGAATTTCAAGCATACCTACGAAATATATAACTCACGCGTTTGGTCCCCAATATCTCACGAGTCCGTTTGGGTTAAACATATCATTTACTTGGTTCATGTATGGAAATGATGGATATGGATTCCATGGCATGTAATTAGGAGTTTGATATGGTCTAGGGTAGTTTTAATTCCAACCGGTATGTTGATAGTTAGGTGTGTGTTGTAGTTGCTTTTGGGAAATGGGCGTTTGGTAATAGGTGTTTTAGGCCTTTGTTGAGTGGGTTTAGATCTAAATTCATTTTTAGCAAGTCCTACTCCTATTGTAACAGCAGGTTTTTGTTTAAAAACATCTTTAGATTTCTTAGTAACTTTGACAAATTCACTACGGTCCTTTTTGAAAACTTGTTGTCCTACCGCAGTAACCACGAAACCTTCTGGTTCAACGGACGAAACCAAAATTTTGGTTCCGTCTGGTCCGTGGTTTACTATTTCAGTTGGGATAGTTTGTTTGTCTTTTCTGGCCGTTTTGGTTTGACTACTTGGAATTATTACTTCATTAAAACCTAATCCACTTGTATTTCCTGGTACCTTTTGAATTCTTACTATTTCATCAGCACAAGAAATGGTTTTGTTAAATCTCTTAAATTTAGAGTTATGTTCGATTAGAACCTCCTGTGTGAGTTTTAGCTTTTCTATTTCGAGACCAAGCTCTTGACATGATTTACAACCATCATCATTAGCCTTGCTCTTTTCTAATTGTTTTGCCTTTTCTTTTAACTCATAAACTTAGTTTTCTAAAAATTCCTTTTTAGTTTTTAAAAACTTGTTTTTAGTTATAATTTTTAAGCTAAGTTCACATAATTGATTATATTATTTTTGCAAAGTGTAATAGAGGAGTAAGATGAGTCGAAAAGTACCTCGTTTGATTCATGTGCCATGAGAGCGATCTCCTCCTTACTCGGTTCTTCGTCATCCTCACTTTCACTCCAAGCACCACTTAAAAAGGCTCGTTGAGTTTTGCTTTTAGGTGGCTTGGGAAAATCTCCTATTAGATGACTTGTATCTCCACATCTAAAGCACTTCCTTTCACTTTCCCTTCTTGTCATCTCGGTCTTTCCGGAATGACATCTTGTCATCTCGGGGTTGCCTTACAAACTTTCCTCTTCTTCTAAAGAACTTTTTGAAATCTCTTACGGCCATGGCATACTCCTCATCATCACTATCCGAGCAAGATTCTTCATCATCTCTAGATTCCGTTCTTGCTTTTAAAGCAACGTATTTGACTTTCTCTCTTTTGCCTTTGATGATTTCCGAATCTTTCTCCATCACCATTTCGTGTACTTTGAGGTTTCTAGTTAGCTCTTCAAGTGACATTATTGAGAGATTCTTTGTTTCCTCAATAGCCGTTACTTTTGCTCTCCATTTCGGATAGAGTGCTCTAAGAAATTTCCTGACAAAGTTCTTGCTACGAAAAGATTCATCAAGTGCTTTAAGAGAAGTGATAATAGTATTAAAGCGAGCAAATCCACAATCAATGGTTTCATCTTCAGAGATAACAAATTGTTCATATTGTTGAACAATAAGATCAATTTTTTTATCCTTGACTTGTGAATTTCCTTGATGTGTGATTATTAAAGATTCCCAAATGTCTTTAGCGGTTTCACACATAAAAATTCTTTCATATTCCTTTTTAGGCAAAACATTATAAAGCATCATTTTAGCTTCATTGTTTTTACCTATTAATTCTTTCATACTGTTAAATTGTCTTACATATTAATTCTAATGAAATACCTCAAGTTGATGGTATGTTCAGTTAGGATAATCAAACTATATTTGTTTAATTCAAGATAACCATATCTTCTTTCTTAAAAGTAATCAAGGTTAGAAATTGAGTATGGATTGAATCTAAAATTACAAGATACATAATCTTCTAAAAAACACTAGTGAATATCATGATAAGGCTAAAAATTTATGTGATAGACCTCAAGATGATGAAATTCTCATTCATAGATCCGCAAGGATATCTCAGATATTTAATTAATATGCATAACGAATAGGGCTGAGTAAATCTACCCAAAAACCGACCCGAACCGACAAACCGACCGAAACCGGACCGAACCGAACCGAACTGACCTTTTTCAGTTCGGTTTCGGTTTTGTAGATTTATTTTGGTTTTTGTCGGTTTCGAGTCGATTCGGTTTTTGTCGGTTTTTTTGGCTCGAAACTCAGAAACCGACCCGAACCGAGTTATTCGGTTTGGTTTCGGTTTTGATATATATTTTCGGTTAGTTTCTCAGTTTGAGTTTTTTCCTTTTTTGGTTTTTGGTTCGAGTCGATTTTTGTCGGTTCGGGTCGGGTTTGACCCGATGCTCACGCCTAATAACGAATATGAGTTACATGAGGATGATAGGATTATGATAAACCTGATAATCATTATGATGCATTACCAAATATTGAATTGAGTAAATTACTCATACTATGAATGTTAGGATGTTGTCCATAAAGATAATCAATTTTTAGAAACTTGGTTTATCTTAATAGTTAGACTAGAGAATGAAGATGAGTTTCTTTGAAGAAGATGAAAAACCCTAGCGGTTTAAATCTCTGTGTAGAAATCATATAGACAATATTGTACACATATTTAATGCATGTCTTACGACAAGATTATTAATCATACTTAAGCAATTAACTGCGATTTAATATTCTTTCCTAGACACATTAAATATACTAGGCGAGTACCCGCGCCTAGCGGCAACGGTTCCTAGCGGCAGACAATTAACGATATGCAATACTGTGGTAAGTGTTTTGTATAAAATTCAAAATAGAACGTGAAAAAATCAAAATGAACATCAATTGGAGAGATTGTGTTTGGCCCCGAATTTGTCTATAAAACAACAACATGGTTAAACATTAAATTCTTCAAACTTACATGCATGCAAACTACGCCGCCAAAAAAAGTTAAAGACACAATTTTTAACACAAAATATACTAATTATGATACTCGACATATTTTACCATGTCATTAGTTGCATTTTGGTCAACCATGTTGACATCTTGATTGCCCCTAACATCTTCTCCATTGGTTGACATGTTAGTGTCAGTTGCCCAGCAACAGGGTAAAGATAATCAACAACTGTTCAGCAGAAACAAACAACAAGGTCAGCAGTAACAGATACCACTAGGTGGTTACCGAATATCACTTGGAATCGTGTGATCACTTTCCAAAGTAAACTATTCGACCCTAATGCCTGGGTTACAAGAATATCTACTTGGGATAAGACCAAATGCAGTTATAGAATTAGGCACAATTCAATAACCCTTGCGCTTATAAGTGTTTTGTGTTTTCTGTATCTCTTTCATGCATGTTCAGATCTCCTATATATAGGAGTTTACTCTTGAGCTATTCCAATGGAATTATGAGTATTAATCGGCCCATTAATAGCCTCATAATTATCCCCATTATAGCCGTTAGTGGTTACATGACCAATTAAACGTGGTCATAAAGAAGTTGTAACTGCCATTTAGCAGTACTTTTCCATAAGCAGTACTTTCCACTAGCAGTACTTTCCACTTGCAGTGGAAGTATAGCCTATCAGTGGAAACACTGCTTATCAGTACTTTCATAGCACTATCAGTGGATACACCACTTCAGTGGAAACACTGCCTATCAGTGGAAACACGGCTTATCAGTGGAAACCACAAGCAGTACTTTCCACAAGCAGTACTTTCCACATGCAGTACTTTCCACAAGCACTACCAATACAAACCACTATAAGAGTCAGGGTGTTCATGGACCTTATGGGTGTACACTCCGTACCTCCTAACCCATTACAAGGTGTGAACTAATCCCACAAGTGCACTAAATTTTCCAACAATCCTCCCCAAATTTAGTTCACTTCCTTTGCATGAAAAATAAACATCAAGCAAAACATGCGCATAAACGAAAATGTCTTGAGGATTGAATTTCCATCTTAGTAAATTACACGTTCAAATATTCGAGAATCAGGGTGTTCTAAGAATTGAACCCTTCAACCCATTTGAATACCTGAAGATAAAATACACACAAGTTTTCAAACACTTAACAGCTCCTGACACTATACAAGCCATGTGTCCATATCCAAATTCATAAATGTTGTAAAAGCTAAAAGTCCAAAGCTTCCTGAAGCGGCAAAACTTCAACATTTACATAGGTGGTTCCTCTTTAGTCATGCTCCTGCCAAGCACTTTTTCAAAGAAAATATAACCATTAAGAAGTAAAGACTTCATCCTCCTTTCAGCAGGTTCTGAGCACAACCTTGGGATGTAAATAAAACATGTGCTCCAGTCCACTGAATGTTCAGCTTTCTACATTGAACTCAGCTCCCAAGTTTCCTTAGGAGGGAGTTGGGTGTCCTAGCATTCAGTGACTAAGTTGGACTTAAACCCATCCCTTTAGCAGACTTTATAACCAAGTCTCTAGCCAGACCCTTCGTCAAGTGATCAGCTAAGTTCTGTTGAGATCTCACAAACTCTATAGATACCACCCCATTCATGATAAGCTCACGAATCATGCTATGTCTGACACCTAAGTGTCTAGACTTACCATTGTACATCTGGCTATAAGCCTTAGCCAATGTAGCTGCACTATCACACCGGATAGAAATAGGTGCTATAGGTTTAGGCCACAATGGAATCTCAAGAAGCAAGTTTTTCAACCATTCAGCTTCTTTACCAGCAGCTACTAAAGCCACAAATTCAGATTCCATTGCTGAACTGGTGATGCAAGTTTGCTTCTTGGATGCCCAAGAAATTGCACCTCCACCAAGTAGGAATACCCAGCCACTGGTAGACGAATTGTCTTCAGTGTTACTGATCCAACTTGCATCAGTGTAACCTTCCAACACTGATGGGTAACCAGTATATGAGAGACTATAATCCATAGTTCTCTTCAAATACTTCAGTACCCTCTGAACTGCATGCCAGTGATGAGCACTAGGATTACTAGTATACCTGCTCAATTTTCCCACTGCAAAACCAATATCAGGTCTTGTACAAGTCATGGCATACATCAGGCAGCCAATTACCCTAGAATACTCAAGTTGAGATACAGCCTTGCCATGATTAGGCATCAGCTTCTCACAAGTATCCATAGGTGTACTCACTGGAGTACAATCAAAGTAATTGAATTTCCTCAGTACCTTCTCAATGTAATGAGACTGAGAGATAGAAATTCTTTTACTTTCATGTTTAATCCTTATACCAAGGATAACATCAGCCTCCCCCATATCCTTCATGGAGAACCTTGATGACAAAAATTCCTTTGTTAGGTCAACCTGATTTTGGTCAGTGCCAAAGATCAACATGTCATCAACATATAGACAAATGATGACTCCTTTACCAGATTCATCAAA
Organism: Chrysanthemum seticuspe; assembly: GCA_019973895.1. Lineage (NCBI taxonomy): Eukaryota > Viridiplantae > Streptophyta > Magnoliopsida > Asterales > Asteraceae > Chrysanthemum > Chrysanthemum seticuspe. Next base: position 114,902,041 of record BPTQ01000005.1, read on the forward strand.
TTTGCTATATACACATTTGTCAGCCTGGTTAAGAACATAACCACTGGACAAAACCACTTCATCAAATTTTTGATGCCATTGCTTAGGTGCCTGCTTAAGTCCATAAAGAGACTTAATCAGTTTACACACCTTGTTTTCATTGCCAGGCAAGATGAAGCCCTGAGGTTGGTTCATATAAACCTCCTCTTCCAATTCACCATTCAAGAAAGTTGTCTTCACATCCATCTGATGAATCACCAGATTGTGAATAGATGCCAAAGCAATCAGCAGTCTTATGGTACTGATACGTGCCACGGGGGCATAAGTATCAAAATAGTCTATTCCTGACTTTTGTTTAAAGCCCTGAAATAACTAATCTAGCCTTGAACTTTTCAATAGTTCCATCTACCTTCATTTTCCTTTTGAAAATCCATTTGCAACCCAGAGGTTTGCAACCTGGTGGTAGATCAACCAACACCCAAGTGTTGTTGCCCATGATGGAATCCATCTCATCATTAATTGCTTCTTTCCAGAAAGCAATATCCTGGGACTTCATTGCTTCTTCAAATGTTTTGGGGTCATCCTCAACAATGAAGCAATAGGAGTATTGGTCTGAGACCTCATCCCTAGTACCTTCAACTAAGTATAGCTGAAACTCAGATCCAAATTACTTTGGAGTCCTGACCCTTTTGCTCTTCCTGAGCACAGGTTCAGGTTGCTGAACCACAACCTCATCAGGGACCACTGATGGTTCATCATCAGGGACCTCTGATACACCAGTGTCATGAGTTCCATTAGGAATACTCTGACTTGGTCTAGGAACTGATAAGAATCTATTCTCATCAAAGTCTGCATCCCTTGATTCAATAATGGAGTTAATTGAAACATATTCATTAGGTTCAATAACATAGAACCTAAAAGCCTTGGAATGCTCAGCATATCCAACAAAGATGCAGTCAATGCCTCTTTCACCCAAAGTCTTTTGCTTTGGATCAGGGAGTCTTACAACAGCCCTACAACCCCAGACCCTGAGATAGTTCAGGTTGGGTTTCCTTTTAGTCCAGAGCTCATAAGGGGTAACTTTGTTCCTTTTGTTGGGAACCCTATTTAGCAAATAGCAAGCTGTTAACATAGCTTCACCCCAGAACCCTTGACTCAGTCCTGAATAGGAAAACATGGAATTAACCATCTCCTTCAGCACCTTGTTTTTCCTTTCAGAAATACCATTTTGCTGAGGAGTATAAGGGGCAGTCGTTTCATGGATTATTCCAACAGACTGAAAGTACTGAGTATCCATGTACTCACCTCCCCTATCAGTCCTTAATCTTTTGATTAAAGACCCAAGTTGTAATTCAACTTCAGTTTTAAACACTTTGAATTTATCTAATGCTTCATCCTTGGTATGTAACAAATAGACATAACAAAATCTAGAAGCATCATCAATAAATGTCACAAAGTACTTCTTATTCCCCAAAGAAGGAGTGGCATGCAAATCACACAGGTCACTGTGAATAAGCTCCAAGATCTTAGTCTCACGACTAACACCCTGAAAGGGTTTCTTGGTTATCTTGGTCAACATGCAAGTTTTACACTTTTCAGTGTCCATGTCAAAAGCAGGGATTAAACCATCCCTAGACATATCTTGCATCCTTTTATAGTGAACATGACCAAGTCTAGCATGCCAAAGGGTAGAATCAGTCTGATCATATGTGGTCACAAAAGCTGAAATGACACTGTCAGTGGTAATATTAAGCCTGAACATTTGATTACATAAATAACCAAAACCAATAAAGACACCACACTTAGAAAGAACAAATTTATCAGATTCAATAACTTGTTTATATCCATGATTATTCAAAACACTACTTGAAACCAAGTTCTTCCTGATATCAGGAACATGAATAACATTAAACAAAGTTACAATCTTTCCTGAACTAAACCTAAGATCTACACAACCACGACCATGCACCAAGGCTGTTGACTCATTTCCCATGTGAAGAATAGAACCATCATTCAGTGACTCATAAGTCTTGAACCAGCTTCTATCTTTACACACATGAACTGTTGCACCAGAGTCAACCCACCGCGCAACATCATCATCCTGCACATAAAAAGATTCAGATACATATGTAACATAATAAATCTGAAAAGACTTATTAAACATATTCTGACCTTTCAGTGAGTTGGCTGAACCACCACTCCCTGAACCATTAGTGCCTGATCCATTGGCTTTACCACCAATTTTAATACCCTTGCAATCCCTTTTAATGTGACCAGTCTTGCCACATTTCCAACAAGTAGGTGTTGCCTTCTTGTTAGGATCTGCCCTTGTGTTGTCATGATACTTGCGTTTGCCTTTGTTGTCATTGTACCTGGTGGAGTTGTTATGCTCCACCATATTGACAACAGATGGTCCAGCAGCATTGCCACTCTTTGGCTTGTCATTATCCTGCACCTTGAGAGATTCCTCAATGCGCAGATGACTGCCCAAGTCAACTAGAGTTAACTCCTCCTTCTTATGTTTCAAGGTATGCTTGAAATCTTTCCAAGAAGGAGGAAGTTTGTCAATAACACAAGAGACTGAAATAGCCTCATCCATGTGCATATTGTGTTGTGTAAACCTTCCAAGTATTCCAAGAAGTTCATTGTATTGTTCCATAACTGGTCTTGAATCAGTCATTTTGTAATTTGTGAAATTACTAACAAGGAACTTCTTACTTGATGCATCCTCAGCCATATATTTGGCATCCAAGAAATCCCACAGTTCTTTGGAAGATTCAAAGTTCTGATAAATATCAAACAGAGAATCAGACATACCATTGAGAATAAGACCTCTGCATATGTAGTCATCATTCTCCCATTTGCTCCTCCTCCGGATCTGCTCCACAGTAGCATCATCCCCATCATCAGGAATAGGTGTAGTTAGCACATACACCACACTCATGCTTGACAGCAAGAAGTGCATCTTCTTCTGCCACCTCCTAAAGTCCACCCCTTCAAACTTGTCCAGCTTAGCAAAGTTTGAAGCCATGTGTTTCATTGCAGCAACAACCATTGATTATCACAAAATAGTTTACTTTGATTGTTAGTGTCAGTTGCCCAGCAACAGGGTAAAGATAATCAACAACTGTTCAACAGAAACAAACAACAAGGTCAGCAGTAACAGATACCACTAGGTGGTTACCGGATATCACTTGGAATCGTGTGATCACTTTCCAAAGTAAACTATTCGACCCTAATGCCTGGGTTACAAGAATATCTACTTGGGATAAGACCAAATGCAGTTATAGAATTAGGCACAATTCAATAACCCTTGCGCTTATAAGTGTTTTGTGTTTTCTGTATCTCTTTCATGCATGTTCAGATCTCCTATATATAGGAGTTTACTCTTGAGCTATTCCAATGGAATTATGAGTATTAATCGGCCCATTAATAGCCTCATAATTATCCCCATTATAGCCGTTAGTGGTTACATGACCAATTAAACGTGGTCATAAAGAAGTTGTAACTGCCATTTAGCAGTACTTTCCACTAGCAGTACTTTCCACTTGCAGTGGAAGTATAGCCTATCAGTGGAAACACTGCTTATCAGTACTTTCATAGCACTATCAGTGGATACACCACTTCAGTGGAAACACTGCCTATCAGTGGAAACACGGCTTATCAGTGGAAACCACAAGCAGTACTTTCCACAAGCAGTACTTTCCACATGCAGTACTTTCCACAAGCACTACCAATACAAACCACTATAAGAGTCAGGGTGTTCATGGACCTTATGGGTGTACACACCGTACCTCCTAACCCATTACAAGGTGTGAACTAATCTCACAAGTGCACTAAATTTTCCAACATGACATTGTAGTCTAGTGATAACAAAGTTAAACAGGAAGTAGATTATGACATTGTAGTCTTAGTCAACCTTTAAGCCGATTCGAATTCGAAGGCATTATATATATTTTATAAAGAACATATAAAAATGAAACTAAAGTTGACTTACCCATGATCTGTCGAGAAAAATAAAACTAAAGTGAAAAGATATTACATAAGTGGTTCCACATTATTGTATAATCTTCTCTATGAATTACTTATGATATATATCTTTTCTGTTTACATAATCTCTTGTGAATTACTTATGATATATATCTTTCGGATTCATTTGAAAAGATATTACAAAACTAAAAACGAAAATGATCAACACTTATGTAAACAAAGAGCAACACGAGTAATTCATTCATTTTCGATAGGACAAGATATTAAGAAAAACAAGACATAGTTTGTAAAAAGTGTTAAACAAGATGTTTGAACAAAAGAGCAAATAACATAAATGCTACTCTTCATCAATGTCACTTTCATCAATGAGGCTATAAACTCTTTTTCGACCAATCACGACAACTCGACTCTTATTGTGTCACACCCCCAAATTACCTGTTTTGCAGAGGAATGGAATTCCTGGGGATTGACTGTCATAGCATCACAGTTACAGATATATTGAACGACCTAAAGTGTCGTTTGAAAAGAACATCGTTTGATATATTAAAAACATTCAGAGCTTACAAAAGATAGGTCCCAAATGAAATTAGACATGTGCGGAAATAAGTTTGTTACAAGCCAAACGATGTTTTAAAGTGCACAAAACCCAAGTGAGACGCGTCGTCACCGCGACTCTATGATATGTCCACATGCATGCCATGAAGTGTATGCCTTAGATACCTGAAAATACATTGCTAAAAGTGTCAACACAAAGGTTGAGTGAGTTCATAGAGTTTATGTAAATGTTTTATACGACCACCACAAGTATAGGCCATGTATGACAAATATGTCACATAAAAATGTTACAATTGCTATAAGCACATGACACCGAAGCTTGACTGATCATGATGTTCGCCCCAACAGAGTGTTTGCCAAACAACTCAAATTCTGACATGAAATGAAATGCATCCGTTTGACCAGTTGGAATCCACCAACCCGGATGGAGGAGTCACCCTCAATAGATCTATCCACTCACCCTCGCTTACCCAGTAATTAACGGTTCATGATTTCTGATATGGGGACATTCAATTGGCAATGAAGTAACTTAAGCAATGTAATGAATTTGATATACTTGGCATCGTAATAAAAATGATGTGCAATGTATTCTCCCCCGTAGGTTTGAAATAATGTATAAACTTGAATAAATCGGGGCTATGAAAACTCACATGTTGCAATGATAATGATGATATAATGGCAATAATGAAATGAGGCGCAACCTCTGACCGTGACCTATTATGAATGATATGTTCTAATGTAAATCATGAAACAATGTCGTGCATGCAAACTCATATGATATCCATACCACTTGTACATTTGAAAATAATGTTTATCGTCGAAAAATAATCTTATAACGTCTTGACAATTTATAAATTACTTTGCAAGTATTTTCGTTGAAATGATATCCTACGATAATCATTTAGTGATTTATTATGAAATTATAGCTTTTCGTCGCAAAATAATATAATTTGACAATTCATGAAAGTGACTAAATGGCCTTGAAAAGCTAGTCGTAAAATAGTGAATATCGAGTGTTAGAAAACAAACTCAACGGTTTTGGAAAGCTTGTAGCACTATCTAAAAGTCGTAGCTTTTAAATTTTCATCATAGAGGTCTCGATCATGGAGAAAAACATAGGTAAAGTAGGGTACTTGTATCCAAAATATTGTTTAAGGTAACTTTCGGCAAAGTTTGAGTGACCGTATTTTATTCGTTACAACTCCGTTTGACGAACGGTTGGACATTTTAGAAAATATGCTAGGCGAACTTACTTTTAGTAGAAGACATCATGTTATAAAAAGTATTACATCAATGTTAAAAACGACCCTCAACATGGTCATTCGTGGCCGTAATGTTTGTCTAATAGAAATATATTAGTTTTGCTTATATAATATAGTTACGGCAACTTTATTTAAACGCGTGTAATTTAATCGTTACAAGTCCGTTTTCTACGTTTTATATGTCCTTAGCTTCGTATTAAAGTATAGTAATATATTTTTGATAAGTCGACACATTTTATAGCGCTTAAGACTCATTTTTTACTCGTAAAAATCTGGACAACATGCTGAATTTTCCGGAAAAATAGTTTTCGTCGTTAAACTTAAAAATAGCATAACTTCTTCGTTATAACTCCGTTTTAACCCGTTCAAGCGGCCACGTTTTCGTTTTAAAGTATATTTTCTGAATATCTAGCCCAAAATATTTTGTAAACTGTCGAAATTTCCCGAATTAACAAAAATGATCAGACCCTTTTATATAGTTGTCGAAATGGATTTTTCTCGCGTAAAACTTATTCTAACCACTTCAAACCAACGCCAAAGCTATTCTAAACCTATCATACACCTTCTTAGAGTGTCATGGGTTCCTAGACATCATCAAACATGATATGTTTCAAGGGATAATTTATAGGATGATTATATTTCATAATAAGTAATAAAAATATTAAAAGTGGTATTAATTCATATGTAACATGCATGTTTTCTTGCAAGAATGATGAAATAACATAAAGATAAATATGAAAAAGTTATGAAGATCATGAAATGCTTACTTGAATGATTATGTGAAAGAAAATGATGAAAACCTTATCAATCTATAGGTTTTTATTTCAAAACCTTAACATAGATTACTAGTTGAGCTTGATAAACACTTGGATCATGAAAAATTAATGTTTTCTTCTTGCTCTTGATGTTGGCCGAATATGATGAAGAAGAGGAGAGGATTTAGATTTTTCTTCACCTTTTAATGTGTGATGTATGTGTTATATTAATACTTTAATTAAAAAGTGAGCAAGTAGTGTAGATTACCTTAGATATTTTGGTACAAAAAGGGTGTGAATCATCCATGTGGTCGACAAGCATAAAACAAAGAAAAGTAGATGCATTTTGTTATTGTTAAGTATATATATGTAGAGGTAAAGTGTAGTTATTTAAGAATAGTTAGTAACTTGAATACATATTTAAGCATTTAGGGTAGCGTTAGCTAAAAATAAATTTTAACGGATCAAAATAAAATATATTGAAGTCATAAAAATTATAAAAATACATTTCTTACAAAAATTGAGTGAAATAATAATTATCGTGTAGTATTTACGAAAATCGTCGTAAATATTTATACATAACAATTTATATACAAAATTAATTGAAAACATCGGGTAAACTAATAATATAATTTTTATAGTCTTAAAATGAGTATAAAAATATATTAAGATTATTTTTGAAAGTGTCGGATCAATATTCAAAATAATGATTACGCGATAGCGTTTATTTAATAGGAAAATAAACGTTTAATGAAATATGCAAAACCATGCATGAATTAATATGATGATGATGTTGCTAATGATATGTAGACTAAATCTAGTCTATATGAAATGCCCTGGATGATTTTCCATGAATACGCAGCTAAACCCTCAAGGTTACGCGTATTTGATACTCGTAAACCTAGTTTACGAAAAATGATAAATAATGACTCATGAATAGTGATTTTCTCCGGGAATGAATAGTGTTTCATGAATAGTAAAATTTTGAAATACCCTTTCAAAATATCAAATTGACTTCAAAAACGATGAATAGTAAAATGATGAATAGTAACCAGTGAATAGTAAATTCTCGAGATGAATAGTGAAATTTTCAAATTTTGTAAAATGGCCTGAAATTACGAGTTGTCACATTCGCCCATCCAAAAAGGAATTCAGTCCCTGAATTCAGTCTGTGTTAGGTTCTACGGTGTTACTTGTGAAAAGGTGAGGATATCTGAGTCGCATTGGGTCGTCCAATGTTTTCTGAATAGTACCACTCCTTTCCAAGACGGGACTTTCAACATAAATCTGTTGCCAACTTGAAATTCTAATGGTTTGTGGAACATACTTCCAATATTTTGCGTCGTATATCGACGTAGCTTATCTAGTTATATGTTGTTACTTGTAACTGATTCTTGATTTGTACAATTTCTTTGTTGTTTCATGAATGAGTTATGGGCTAGTGAGTTGGACTTTCCTGATTTTGACCAGTGAATAAGTGATTGACACCTCAACCATAGAGTGCCTCAATTGGTGTAGTCAATATGTTCATGTAATAACTATTGTTGTAAAGCAACTTGTTCGATGGAGAATGATTTGCCTAATCATTTCTAGAAAATCACACATGCCTTGAGTATATCTTCTAATGTTCGAATTGTTCTCTCGCTTTGACCATTGAGATGAGGATAATAGGCGGTACTCATGTTACAGTAGGTTCTACGGGAATCTTGAAATGATTGTCAGAAGCTTAAGGTGAATCGAATAGCTTATAATAGGTACAACTGAAATTGATACCACGTGTCTCGTGCCAAATTTCAAAATGTTAAATCTGTCGAAAAGGACCTTATTGAAAAGAATAGATTATAGGTAACAGTTGTGATTCCTCGCGTTTCCAGTTCTAGCGAATGTCATGACTTGAGTCTTACTTGCCTAAGGTGCTTAGTATCCATGACTAAAATGTTTATTGTTTGATTATCGAAGTGTTTCCATGCTATATGTTGTCAAGTCACAAAACCTTAAATATTTAAGTGATGTGGTGTAGTGGTTGATTTTCAAGATTTGTCCCGATATTGTGTGCTTCTAAAAATAGTTCACCACTAACATTGTTATCATGCTAGCAAGAAAATAGATATCAGCTCATACTATGTTGAAAAATGTTTGTTCTAATCTCACTTGTAGATGGAGAGTCATTGATTGTCCAATATGTTCAGACCTGTTGCTTCTCTTGATATGGAAGTGAGGTTACTTGGAATTTCTAGAGAACATAATGCCTTAGGAGAAGTTTATATCGATAACCTTAATTTAACCAAATTTTCCTTTAAGGGAAACTCATTGTAGGGAAATTCACATATTGTTGAGGCCATGTTTACTGGAATGTTCTGCAGTCTCAGCTAGAAGACTTGGTTGATCCCTATAGTGTTGCTTAGTGTGTATTCGCTTCGTACTAAATCTTGTAACTCGGTCTAGCTAGTACTTTTGAAATGATATAATTTGGCTTCTAGTCCAAAATAGTGGTTCGGAATGTCTCGTGATGTCTTAAGATTTTTGTTGAGTTTTGAAACGTCTTACTATATACTTCTAGTCCTTGTTGGTAATCCTAGAATGCTTTCATTGTTTTCTTGTATCGAGGAATCCTCCTCATAGATTGTATAGGAAGCCTTTCCTAAAAAGGTCACTCGTCAAATTCTAACTTATCGGTTGAGTGAGGGATGAATGGCGTAGGCTTCTATAGAGTGTTAACAAAAAGAAATGTTTATGAACAATTTATCTGATTACAAAGCTTTGCTTTTGAGTGAAGATTGTTTTAGGAAGTTTGAAAAGATGCTTGTTTCTTTCATGACATAATTCTTCCTGAATTATACATAGGTGATCAGGCTATGTATAATTGAGGACTGATGCGTGCCAAACAGTCAAGCTAAATCACTCAAGCCGGCCACTTGTGAATGGCCGACCGTAATCAGCTTAAAACTGCTTAAGCACGAATGCAATGAGGATCTGGGGAGTATAGTGTTTCCCCGGGTCGTTATGTCCCAGCGAGCTATGCAATGGATCACCCTACGAATAGTGATCGAGAAATTTGAACGAAAAAGGGATTTGATTTATTATAACTAAGGAAAAAGTATACAAACTACAAGGGCTTAAATGCAAATTAAAGGAAATTAAAAAGATAAAAAAATATTAAATAAACGCTATCACTATATGCAAAATGATGTTTTTGTTTTTATGTTTTTATAAAACTGAAATTAAAAACTACGCGACGTACTAAAGAAAATGTGATACTAAAGCAGTACTAATCCTAAAAATATGAAAATGACATTTTTACAATCCTAATGATAAAAGAAAATTTATAGAAAAAAGAAAATTATTTTTATAACTAATTATCTAATTAAAAACTATTTTTAACTATTAAATAATTACCTAAAATACAAGAAAATGTGAAATAAAGCTAGAAAAATAAAATTAAGACTTAGAAAAATCTAAAATATCAAAAGAGAATTTTCAAAACTATTTTTGTATTTTTCTGATTATTTTTGGATTTTCTAGGAATTAAAAACTATTAAAAACTAATTAAATTATTTAAAAATACAAATTTAACTAAGAAAAATCTAGAAAAGTACTTTTTTGTCTTTTTATATTTATCTAAACTTAAGAAAAATGAAAAATTATTTTTTTGAACCTTTTCTTAATTTTTTGTATTAATTGCTATTTAAAAATGCTTAAAAACTAACTAAAATCAAGAAAAATAGTAAACTGACTTGGAAAAATCTGAAAAATTCAAGTTAAGCTTAAAATAATGCAAGGAATCAAGGAAAAATGGAAAAACAGGTGGTTGTGTGTGAGATTATGGAACTGCTATGGAATGTGCTTATGAATAAGCACTAGAATAAGCCAAATGAGCACAAACAAGCACCACACTGGAACAGAAGTTCTACTATGCTATAATAACCAAAATGAAACTAAAAACAATAAGCCATAGCCTCTGAATTGCAAGATGTACAGATTTGCTTATTTGAGATTAATATGCTAAAACAGTTTCCAGTGGCAACTTGCAGCTCAAAGATAAGCACTCAAATAAGCTAGACAACAAAAACCAAATATAGAAACTTAAACTAGACCTAGGTGAGACCTAACAAACCAAAAAATCAGACCTTGGGGAGCTCTTATGAGCCCTGTGCAAGCTTGCACAAATCTGAGAAATACTCAGTTTAAGCTGAGTTTGTGAACAGGGGACATGGGACCTAAAAGAGAAGCTCTTTTGAGGCTTCTAAAAAATTTGCAAAAATCTAATAAAATGGTGATAAGAAAGAAGACCAGTTGAAGTTTTCAAAACAACAAGTTTCACTAAGTTTGGTCCAAAAATGAGTGAATGAAAATTCCCACCAGTTGAGCCCAAAATGACTTTTCACAATTTTGACTTTTGAAGCAGTTGAGAAAATTTGACTTAAGTGAACTTTGAATCCAATTTTATGACTGATATTGATGAAATATGTTAAACTGAAACTACTGCAAGCAATGTTTAATAATTCTAAACACAAAACAAGATTATGTTTATCCCAATTCACAACAGTTAAGCATGCAAGACAGATTTTGAGATTATGTTGACTTTCAGAGTTGCAGGCACAAGTGTTGACAGATATGAGTTAATTGGAGTCAAACAAACATAAACCAACAATAAACTATCACTGAATGCACCTCTGGGACAGTTATCACAGTAAATCCAAACACACCTTTTTAACTGATTTGCAAACTAAAACTGACCTAACTTCTAATCCAACATGTTTTAATGATCAATATAAGTTTAAATACCCCTAATACTACTGTTTAAACAGGTTTTAGCTACTTATAATTACAGGAACAGATTATGCTTTGAAACTAGAAATTTGCACTTACAATGGGTCCTAGCCACTATAGCTTGAAAACAGTGAAACCAAGAACACTAACCTATCAAATCCAACCCAACTGACTATAAATCAACCCAAATCCATGTCTGCTTCAACCATTTCCCTTTCTGCATCAATTTTGCTCCTATGTTGACTTTTGTTGACCAGAATCCAATTTTGTTTGAAACTTGATTACAGGCTTACAAAAAGCTATTATGAGCTTATATAAGCTTGTTAGACCTCATAAATAAGCTGATTAAAGCATGAGATTCAGAGTTTAGAGTTGAAAAATTCAACAGTTAACATGAACTTTGAAACATAAACATAAACTGGAATTGAGACTTAAGAGAGTTGCAATACACTTTGAACCTTAGTTTGATACAAAATAAACTGGAAAATACTATTGAAAACTAATTAAGACTTGATAATCTAAAAAAACGACATACATTGTTAAAAATAAACTAACTACTCCCTAACTTCCTTCTTCCTTCCTTTATTTATGCTCCAAACTATCTCTCTCCTCTCTCTGGACATATCCCAGCACTAAAATGGGCCATTGGATGGCTTAGGATCAATCTTGGCCGTTTGAGCATTTTGGCGCCAATTTTGGTTTTGATATCTTAGACAGGGACAAGGTGCATTAAATGCATTTGGCAGGTAGGTGAGGAGGGGGGAGACAAAGAGTGGAGTAGGGTGATTGTTGGTGGCTGGAGGTGTTGGTGTTGCAGACAATTTTGTCGGGGAAGACAGGGAAAGGGGGGCGGGTTGTTTATTTTGAAACGTGGGTAATGGGTTCGGGTTTGGACCGGGTAAAGGATTTGGGCCAAGGTTTTTATTTGGGCTTGGGATAATAACAATGGTCCGTTTGGTTTGTGGAAATAATAACACAAGGACCATAAGTGTAATATCTGGAAATCCAAGGACCAAAGTTGTAAATTATGAAAAGTAATCCAAGGACTAGTTTTGCCAACCTCCAATATTCCAAGGGACCAAATCTGCCAATTGTGAAATTCCAAGGACTAAATATGACAATTTTTAAAATCCAAGGATCAAAACTGTAACTTCTCAAAACTTTTGGATTTTTCACCAAAGGACTAAATATGACAATTTATGATTCCAAAAGGACCTTTGGTGACTTTTCTTTTAAAATAAGTGCCTAGGGACTGATTTTGCCATTTTTTGAAAGTCGGGGGACTGAAACTGCCAATTATGCAAACTTTGCTCGTTTTTCATCTGATTTTGAACATTTTGCATCTGAAACATATAAAATGCAATTTTGGAATATTTTCAGTGTTTTGATGCATTTCTGAGCATTTTTAGACGTTTTGCAGTTCAGAATTAACCAAAAATGATGAGTATTTACACACTCATCAATCCCCCACACTAAACTATTGCTAGTCCCTAGCAATCTTTTGAGAAAAACTTAATGGATTTGAATCTCTTTACCAAAAGCCATTACTTCTGGAGTAGCCAAATGTTTCAGTTCAAGTAAGAACCATGGTACACCGATAACCATGTGATTTTGAGCAAACCACCAGCTTCCAACGGATTTGATTTGTCTTTACCAGAAGCCGTTTGCTTCTGGACTAGCCAACTCTTAGATAAATTATCAATATTATCTTTGGTGAGCTGATTACCAATTATGGTTTTTCCACTGCCTTTACCACAAGCCATAATCTTGCGGGCTAGCCAACTCTTCACTTTTTAGGATATGGTGAGCTGAATACCATACAATTTTGGGCAAATTGCAAGCCGTCAACGGATTTGAGATATATTTACCAAGAGCCGTTTGCTCCTGGATTAGCCAATCCTTTAGTTTATTAGACAAGGCGGACTGATAACCAATTGAGTAAGTGTAGAACACTTACTCCAAAAAAAAAAATTTTTGGCCAAAAACGGGGGGATTGGGCGGTATAATTACATGATAAAATTCGTGAGAATCCCCCCCACACTAGAGATGAATATTGTCCTCAATATTCAAAGTACCGGCTGTTATGCCGAAACAAAGAACGTAAAAGGGAAATACTACGACCATTATTTAGAAAGAAGATTTTTTTTTTTTTTTTTTTTTTTTTTTTTTTTTTTTTTTTTATGAAACTCTTATATACACAACATGTGGGGCAACCCCCCCCCCCCCACTAGGGTGGTAGAAAGTAGAAAGAAGAAGCTAAATTGTCAAGTTTTGTCACACAAGCTAGCCACTTGTGAATGGCTAACCGTAACAAACTTCAGACAGCTCAGAAATATGGGTGACAACCCATATGGCATGCTACTGTTTTTGATTCCCGAGTCGCTAGCTTGACTCGATCCCCGCATTCATTGGTTCATGGGGAAAGTTTGTAAGTCCGGGACAACCATGGATGGAATGTCCTCTCCAAAGTAATGCTTCACTCGATGACCATTCACTTTAAAATTAGGACCATCGGGTTGAGATAACTCAATGGTACCATAAGGATAAACCTTAGCGATAGTAAATGGACCAGACCAACGGGACTTGAGCTTTCCCGAGAAAATCTTCAATCTTGAATTGAAAAGAAGGACTCGATCACCAACGTTGAAAACGCGGTTCTTGATTTTTGAGTCATGAATCTTCTTTGTCTTTTGTTTATAGATCAAAGAGTTCTCGTAAGCTTGATCACGGAGTTCACTTAATTCATTCATTTGAACTTTCCGATGATCACCAGCTGTCTGAATATTAAAGTTAGCATGCTTCAAGGCCCAGTATGCCTTGTGCTCGAGCTCAACCGGTAGATGACACGCCTTCCCGTACACCAGCTTGTATGGAGTGCACCCGATGGGTGTTTTATAAGCTGTACGGAAGGCCCAGAGTGCGTCATCTAACTTATCCGACCAAGAGGCACGGTTTTCACCAACCGTCCTCTCAAGAATTCTTTTAATCCCCCGGTTAGAAACTTCCACTTGCCCACTTGTTTGGGGGTGGTACGCAGTAGAGAGACGGTGAGTTACACCATACTTTTGCATGACTTTATCAAATTGGTCATTGCAAAAATGCGTACCACGATCACTGATGATGGCTCGTGGAGTTCCAAACCTATCAAAGAGAGATTTCAAGAATTTCACAACAACTCGGGCATCGTTGGTGGGTAAAGCCTTAGCTTCAACCCATTTTGACAAGTAGTCAACGGCCACGAGTATGTATTTGTTACCACGGGAAGAAGGAAATGGCCCCATAAAGTCAATGCCCCAGATGTCAAAAATCTCACACACTTGAATGGCGTTTTGCGGCATTTCATTTCTTTGTGAGATATTCCCGTGACGTTGACAAGCGTCACAGGTTTTGACAAATTCATGGGCATCCTTATAAATCGTGGGCCAATAGAATCCGGAATCAAACACCTTCTTGGCGGTGTAGTTGGGGCTATGATGTCCCCCAGTAGGTCCAGAATGGCAAGCTTTGAGAATGTCAATAGCTTCCTGACCATACACACATCGCCGGATGACTTGATCCGCGCAAATTTTGAACAAGAAGGGGTCATCCCAGAAGTAATGTTTTACATCTTTAAAGAATTTATTTTTCTGTTGGGACGACATCCCTTTTACCACAAAGTTACCCGCATGGTAATTTGCAAAGTCAGCAAACCATGGGGTAGAAGAATCTCCACGAAAAGAAACCACATTGAGTGTTTCGAGAGGAAATGTTTCATTAATTTCCTTTTTCTCGAACACATTTTGGTGAGGGTTCTCTAATCGGGACAGATGATCAGCAGCCAGGTTCTCAGCTCCTTTTTTATCACGAATAATGATATCAAATTCTTGTAGGAGGAGAACCCAACGAATCAATCTCGGCTTTGCATCTTGTTTTGCAAAGAGATATTTGAGTGCCGAGTGATCCGTATACACCACGCATTTGGTCAATATAAGATATGGCCGAAACTTCTCAAACGCATACACCACAGCTAATAGTTCTTTTTCTGTAGTGGTGTAATGGGTTTGAGCTTCAGTCATAGTTTTACTTGCGTAGTGGATTGGCTGAAAATGTTTGGTTTTGCGTTGCCCCAAGACTGCACCGATTGCAAAATCACTTGCATCGCACATGAGCTCAAAGGGTAAATCCCAGTCGGGGGCAACTAGAATGGGTGCTTCCGTAAGCTTTTTCTTCAATGTTTCAAAAGCTTCGATGCACTCAGGAGAAAAGATAAAAGGAGCATCTTTTTCGAGAAGATGGGTCATTGGCCGAGCGATTTTAGAGAAATCTTGAATGAATCTACGATAAAACCCGGCATGACCTAGAAAACTCCTAATACCTTTGACGGTAGTAGGGTGAGGCAATTTAGCAATAACATCAACTTTTGCTCTATCTACCTCAATCCCATTCTTGGAAATCTTATGGCCAAGGACTATGCCTTCTTTGACCATAAAGTGGCTCTTCTCCCAGTTTAGACATAGATTGGTGTCTTCACACCTTTTTAACATTTTGTCTAAATGGGAGAGACATGTCTGAAATGAGTCCCCAATGACTGAGAAGTCATCCATAAACACCTCCATAGTTTCCCCGATCATGTCGTGGAAAATTGCCATCATACATCGTTGGAACGTGCCAGGAGCATTACATAAGCCAAAAGGCATACGTCTATAGGCAAACGTCCCGTATGGGCAGGTGAATGTGGTTTTCTCTTGATCCAGCGGATCAATGGGGATCTGAAAGTAACCCGAGAAACCATCAAGGAAACAATAGTACTCGTTCCCTGCTAATCTCTCAAGCATCTGGTCCATGAAGGGTAGAGGAAAATGGTCTTTACGGGTGGCTTCGTTTAACTTGCGATAGTCAATGCATACACGCCATCCCGTAACCAATCGAGTTGGAATTAACTCGTTTTCTTCATTTGTGACAACAGTAATGCCACCCTTTTTTGGAACGCAATGAATTGGACTAACCCAAGGACTATCAGAGATCGGGTAAATCAAACCGGCATCAAGAAGTTTGAGAACCTCTTGTTTGATAACCTCGTGAATCTTAGGATTCACCCTTCTCTGATGTTGGACTGCTGGTTTGAAGTCATCCTCCATTAAGATTTTGTGAGTACAAAACTCAGGGTTGATACCCTTAATGTCGGAGAGTTTCCAAGCAATTGCTTGCTTGTGTGACTTCAAGACCTTTATGAGAGCAGTTTTCTCCTCCTCGGTTAAGTCTTTAGCAATTATGACGGGTAATTTATCATCACCCTCCAAGAATGCATACTCGAGATGAGGAGGCAGGTCCTTAAGTTCAACCTCGGGAAATTCTTCAGTAGATGTTTGTACTGATTTGATTTCCTCAATCGTGATCTCTTTCGGAGGGAGTGAAGGTAATGGATCTTCATTAAGCAATTGCTCAAGATAAAGAATATCTCCCTCCGAATCATAAACACCATCAATTCCAGGCGGAATTGATTCATCAGTAGCCAGAAATTCATCGATCTCTTCCAGAAGGAAGTCACCTCCCTCAAACGGAGTGAGAGAGGGGGAAGAGTCGGCAATGATAGGTTGAGAAGATGTGGTGGAATTGGAATTCCCACTCACAGAATTATGAAGATAACCAAGAAACTCTTGAGAGTACTCCTCTGAAGCAATATCAATTAAATCAACTCGATTAATTGATTCAGTATCATAGTTTGAGGAGTACCTCGAAGTTTGATCGAGGTTAAAGGTAACAGCTTCATTACCCACACGTAGAGTGATTTCTTGCTCAAATACATCAATGAGAGCACGGCCCGTTCTCAGGAATCCTCTTCCAACAATGAGGGGAACCCGAGGATCGGCATCGAAATCAACAACCACGAAGTCAGCTGGAAAATGGAACTTTCCTACTTTCACAAATACATCCTCGGCGATGCCAAGAGGACGCGAGATAGAACGATCTGCAAGCTCAAGAGTCATGCAGGTAGGAATAAGTTCCGGAAGAGAAAGTTTCTTCCACACTGAATAAGGCATCAGATTGATGCTTGCACCAAGATTGGCAAGGGCAAAGCATTCAATCATCCCAGGAAAAACACAAGGAAGAAGAAATTTTTCGGGATCTCCTAGCTTCTCGGGAAGCTTCTTTAACAAGACTGCTGAGCAATTCTCGTTCAAAGGAGTTTTAGCCATTTCAAACAGCTTTTCCTTGTTGCTCAACATGTGTTTCAGAGTCGATGCAAACTTGGGCATCAACATGATGGCATCCGCGAAGCTTATGTCAAAGTGTAGCTCTTGGAAAATTTGAAAGAATTTTTCCATTTGATGACTAGCTTTCTCGCGGAGCTTTTGCTCATGTAAACGTGAGGGGTAAGGAATAGAAGTTTTGGATTTAGGGTCACCAACTGGAGGTTCAAAAACAACTCCAGGCTTGGTTTTGGGGACAACCTGAGGATGGACATTGTTGGTACCTCCGTTATTAATAGGAAGTTCCTTGTCCTTTGTCGCCTCAGGTTCGCTTTCCACTACCTTCGGGAGAGAGGAAGAAGAGGTAGTAGGAATAGCGGGTCCAACATATGAAGCACCACTTCTGGTTGTGATCACCTTTGTATCGCCCCTCGGATTAGCGATCGTGTTGCTAGGTAGAGTACCTGAGCCCGAGGGTCGATCATTTAAAGACTTCTTAATGTCAGCAATCTGGCTGACCAACAACCGATTTATTTCTTCTTGGGATTTCATGAATTGTTTCAACAACTCATCAGATGATGGTCAAGTTGGAACAATGGCTTGAGTTTGCACAGGAAAATTCTGGCCTCTATTGTTAGGATTAGGGCCTTGATTTTGAAAATTTCCTTGATTATTCTCATGAAAATACCCTGGGTTGAAATTTCCCTAACCTGGGTTTCTATTGAAATTTCCTTGGTGTTGGAAATTTTGATTCTGATTTTGAAAACCGTTGTTTTGACTGAAATTACCTTGGTTTTGAAAACCTTGGTTTGGTCTATTCTGATTCTGATTACGGTTTTGGTTGAAACCGGGAGGTCCAGGGTAGTGGTTAGGACGGTGGTTCGGGTCTACAGGAGCACGATATTGATTGCCTCCTTGATTAGACATCCCGCCTACAGCATTGGCTTCAAAAGGGTTACCATCGGTGGCCATACAGTTGTAATAAGCATGGGGGCCACCACAGGTAACACAGACTTCCACTTTCTTAACTTCAGCAGGAGGTGAAGTTTGTGGAAAAGAGACTTTCTTTTGGTTGGAGAGAACCAAAGCTTGGATAGCTTCCGTGAGTTTATCAATCTTAGCATCGGTGCTAGATTGACTCACGGGCGATGAAGAAGAAGAAGGACCAACACTGACTTGGGAAACAACCGGCTTGCTTCGTGCAGTGCGGACTTTAGACTTGTTTTCAATGATCGCTAAAGCTTCTTTGATAGTTTTGCTTAGGAAATTTCCTCCCGCGGAGGAATTTAGAGAATCTTGATCAGATTGACTCACTCCATTGTAGAAAGTATCGAGTTGCATCAACTCGGAGAAACCGTGGTGAGGACATTTGCGAAGCAATTCCTTAAAACGATCCCACGATTCACTGAAGGGTTCATCAAACTTCTGAGTGAACTTGATGATTTCATTTTTAAGACTCGTGGTTTTGGAAGGTGGATAGAATTCATTCACAAATTTCTTCACCAGATCTTCCCATGTCTCAATAGACTGAGGGGGTTGTTTTTCGAGCCAAATCCGGGCTTGCCCCTCAAGAGAAAATGGGAACAGAAGAAGCTTAACAGCATCAGTAGGGACATTCTTATACTTGATGGTAGATGCAATCTTGTTAAACCATCGAATATGAGCATGAGGATCATCCCGCTCAAAACCGTAGAATTGATTTGAGGTTACAAGATTCAGTAACCCGGTCTTGAGTTCAAAATTTTCAGCCACGATGGCTGGTACAACGATAGCATCTCCATACCCGTCGATGGGTGCCTGGAGAAGCTCACACATAGGGCGTTCTTTCGCCATGATAACGGAAGTAGTGTGAGCAGTCCGGATCTCAGATCCGACTGAAGGAGCAGAAAGTCTACGAACACGCCTTCTTGGAATCTTGACAAGCTCACGAAATGGGCTCACAGATCTAGAAGAGCGAGTGCGCATACACTAGAGTTAACTCTAAGGAATCTCAGAGTTAAGGAGAGAAATGGGAATTATGAAAATCTTTCAGATGAGAATGAGAATTATGAAGACGTTTTATAAAAATCGGGTGAGAAGAATCTTTATGGGTTTTCTGGTTCTGAAACGTAGATATCACAACAAAATCAATTAACACAAAATCGAGGCAAAACAACAGTGAACTTAACCAATAATCACAATATGAATGGCTTCTTTGAAAAAGGTACACCAATCACAAGGACACAAAGGCAAGTTTTAAATCTTTAGTTCGGGAACTTATTATGGTCGCACCCCCAGTTAGGTAGTGCACTGCCTTGGTTTGCGGTGGTAATCTTTTAAGTTGTTGTTTATTAAAGAAAACGACGAATCTTTTTGTATTTTTATTCTTGATACATATATAGAAACAAAAGGAAAATATTTTTGTGTTTTATACGTTTTTGGATGTTTTTGGGTTTTTGGATTTTTTATAAGAAAATATGGATATATATATATATATATATATATATATATATATATATATATATATATATATAATATATAGATGGATGATATGAACAAAGAGTGAGTATTCAAACAACTAATCTGCTAAACGGAAGATAGATCAGCACAGCTCCCCGGCAGCTGCGCCAAAAATTTGATGCGTGCCAAACAGTCAAGCTAAATCACTCAAGCCGGCCACTTGTGAATGGCCGACCGTAATCAGCTTAAAACTGCTTAAGCACGAATGCAATGAGGATCTGGGGAGTATAGTGTTTCCCCGGGTCGTTATGTCCCAGCGAGCTATGCAATGGATCACCCTACGAATAGTGATCGAGAAATTTGAACGAAAAAGGGATTTGATTTATTATAACTAAGGAAAAAGTATACAAACTACAAGGGCTTAAATGCAAATTAAAGGAAATTAAAAAGATAAAAAATATTAAATAAACGCTATCACTATATGCAAAATGATGTTTTTGTTTTTATGTTTTTATAAAACTGAAATTAAAAACTACGCGACGTACTAAAGAAAATGTGATACTAAAGCACTACTAATCCTAAAAATATGAAAATGACATTTTTACAATCCTAATGATAAAAGAAAATTTATAGAAAAAAGAAAATTATTTTTATAACTAATTATCTAATTAAAAACTATTTTTAACTATTAAATAATTACCTAAAATACAAGAAAATGTGAAATAAAGCTAGAAAAATAAAATTAAGACTTAGAAAAATCTAAAATATCAAAAGAGAATTTTCAAAACTATTTTTGTATTTTTCTGATTATTTTTGGATTTTCTAGGAATTAAAAACTATTAAAAACTAATTAAATTATTTAAAAATACAAATTTAACTAAGAAAAATCTAGAAAAATACTTTTTTGTCTTTTTATATTTATCTAAACTTAAGAAAAATGAAAAATTATTTTTTTGAACCTTTTCTTAATTTTTTGTATTAATTGCTATTTAAAAATGCTTAAAAACTAACTAAAATCAAGAAAAACAGCAAACTGACTTGGAAAAATCTGAAAAATTCAAGTTAAGCTTAAAATAATGCAAGGAATCAAGGAAAAATGGAAAAACAGGTGGTTGTGTGTGAGATTATGGAACTGCTATGGAATGTGCTTATGAATAAGCACTAGAATAAGCCAAATGAGCACAAACAAGCACCACACTGGAACAGAAGTTCTACTATGCTATAATAACCAAAATGCAACTAAAAACAATAAGCCATAGCCTCTGAATTGCAAGATGTACAGATTTGCTTATTTGAGATTAATGTGCTAAAACAGTTTCCAGTGGCAACTTGCAGCTCAAAGATAAGCACTCAAATAAGCTAGACAACAAAAACCAAATATAGAAACTTAAACTAGACCTAGGTGAGACCTAACAAACCAAAAAATCAGACCTTGGGGAGCTCTTATGAGCCCTGTGCAAGCTTGCACAAATCTGAGAAATACTCAGTTTAAGCTGAGTTTGTGAACAGGGGACATGGGACCTAAAAGAGAAGCTCTTTTGAGGCTTCTAAAAAATTTGCAAAAATCTAATAAAATGGTGATAAGAAAGAAGACCAGTTGAAGTTTTCAAAACAACAAGTTTCACTAAGTTTGGTCCAAAAATGAGTGAATGAAAATTCCCACCAGTTGAGCCTAAAATGACTTTTCACAATTTTGACTTTTGAAGCAGTTGAGAAAATTTGACTTAAGTGAACTTTGAATCCAATTTTATGACTGATATTGATGAAATATGTTAAACTGAAACTACTGCAAGCAATGTTTAATAATTCTAAACACAAAACAAGATTATGTTTATCCCAATTCACAACAGTTAAGCATGCAAGACAGATTTTGAGATTATGTTGACTTTCAGAGTTGCAGGCACAAGTGTTGACAGATATGAGTTAATTGGAGTCAAACAAACATAAACCAACAATAAACTATCACTGAATGCACCTTTGGGATAGTTATCACAGTAAATCCAAACACACCTTTTTAACTGATTTGCAAACTAAAACTGACCTAACTTCTAATCCAACATGTTTTAATGATCAATCTAAGTTTAAATACCCCTAATACTACTGTTTAAACAGGTTTTAGCTACTTATAATTACAGGAACAGATTATGCTTTGAAACTAGAAATTTGCACTTACAATGGGTCCTAGCCACTATGGCTTGAAAACAGTGAAACCAAGAACAGTAACCTATCAAATCCAACCCAACTGACTATAAATCAACCCAAATCCATGTCTGCTTCTACCATTTCCCTTTCTGCATCAATTTTGCTCCTATGTTGACTTTTGTTGACCAGAATCCAATTTTGTTTGAAACTTGATTACAGGCTTACAAAAAGCTATTATGAGCTTATATAAGCTTGTTAGACCTCATAAATAAGCTGATTAAAGCATGAGATTCAGAGTTTAGAGTTGAAAAATTCAACAGTTAACATGAACTTTGAAACATAAACATAAACTGGAATTGAGACTTAAGAGAGTTGCAATACACTTTGAACCTTAGTTTGATACAAAATAAACTGGAAAATACAATTGAAAACTAATTAAGACTTGATAATCTAAAAAACGACATACATTGTTAAAAATAAACTAACTACTCCCTAACTTCCTTCTTCCTTCCTTTATTTATGCTCCAAACTATCTCTCTCCTCTCTCTGGACATATCCCAGCACTAAAATGGGCCATTGGATGGCTTAGGATCAATCTTGGCCGTTTGAGCATTTTGGCGCCAATTTTGGTTTTGATATCTTAGACAGGGACAAGGTGCATTAAATGCATTTGGCAGGTAGGTGAGGAGGGGGGAGACAAAGAGTGGAGTAGGGTGATTGTTGGTGGCTGGAGGTGTTGGTGTTGCAGACAATTTTGTCGGGGAAGACAGGGAAAGGGGGGCGGGTTGTTTATTTTGAAACGTGGGTAATGGGTTCGGGTTTGGACCGGGTAAAGGATTTGGGCCAAGGTTTTTATTTGGGCTTGGGATAATAACAATGGTCCGTTTGGTTTGTGGAAATAATAACACAAGGACCATAAGTGTAATATCTGGAAATCCAAGGACCAAAGTTGTAAATTATGAAAAGTAATCCAAGGACTAGTTTTGCCAACCTCCAATATTCCAAGGGACCAAATCTGCCAATTGTGAAATTCCAAGGACTAAATATGACAATTTTTAAAATCCTAGGATCAAAACTGTAACTTCTCAAAACTTTTGGATTTTTCACCAAAGGACTAAATATGACAATTTATGATTCCAAAAGGACCTTTGGTGACTTTTCTTTTAAAATAAGTGCCTAGGGACTGATTTTGCCATTTTCTGAAAGTCGGGGGACTGAAACTGCCAATTATGCAAACTTTGCTCGTTTTTCATCTGATTTTGAACATTTTGCATCTGAAACATATAAAATGCAATTTTGGAATATTTTCAGTGTTTTGATGCATCTCTGAGCATTTTTAGACGTTTTGCAGTTCAGAATTAACCAAAAATGATGAGTATTTACACACTCATCAAGGACAAATGATGTGATGCTTGGTTTTGTTGACATGGTATTATGTTCCTCCGAAGTTTTAAATGGTATTCAACGTTTTGTTTTGGTAAGATAGTGGCTCAATAATTTTTCAGAGTAACATGAAAATCGTTTCGCATGATGGTATTAAATAGTTGATAAAATGACTGAAAACCAATTGATAGGGTGGTAACGAAACAACTTGTTTTAAAACTTTATGAAACAATGTTCCTAAGATGGTGTAAAAATAGCTTGAAATAAAATTAAGTGAAATAATTTCATGAAATGGTAGCAGAATAGCTTGGAATAAAATTTGTTGAATGGTTTGTAGGATACATGGGAGAACCTCATAGAGTGGTAATAGTCTCTTAATTGGTCAAGAATAAAGTTGGCCTAACCCTTAGTAAGATAGTGATGTATTGTCGCGAAATGATTGAAAATTGGGCAATTGGAATAGGGAATGAAATAAACAAAGGTTGCGATTATCGTGGAGAAAATAAATGATAAAGATTACATTAGCTAGAAAGGTACTTATTATCTGTTCCTGTTGGTAGTCTAATCATGTCTCAAGTGTAGGAGCAGTAGGCTGTCCAATAACAACAGCTTTGAAACTCTCACAGTCCTTAAATCTATAAGATAGTGTAGTTTCTGTAGTCTTAGTGATAGATGGTAGTGGTGTGTCAAATTATGCACGCTTCCCAAGCGGCAAATCAAATGTATGACTAATAGGTCCACTAGGACTAAGCTTGTAAGTCCTACCAAATGGTATGATCTGTCCCAACAGAATGATAAAAACGGTCCTGATCCTACAGTGAATCAATGGTGATCGTGATGGTGTAGGCGCAACTTCGTCCTCCTAAAAGGGTTCAGTCTCATAATCTGATGTTATCGGTGTTGAGTCAACTGATGTTAAAATTGTGATAGGGAATGACAGGGCATTCTCCATGTCAAAGTCTGATGTGAGTATGATGGGATGGGTATCTGAAGGCATTAATGTGACAATCGATTTGAAATGAAAGTAAATAACTCGCAAAATGTGCGTATGAAACCGCATGTACAGTGACTATGCACATATGATGAAATGATGAGATGCTATGATGATGTAGTTATAGTCTAGGGTCAATGATGCAACCTAGTTCTCTATAACCGAAGCTCTGATGCCAATCTGTCACACTCCCAAATTACCTGTTTTGCAGCGGAATGGAATTCCTGGGGATTGACTGTCATAGCATCACAGTTACAGATATATTGAACGACCTAAAGTGTCGTTTGAAAAGAACATCGTTTGATATATTAAAAACATTCAGAGTTTACAAAAGATAGGTCCCAAATGAAATTAGACATGTGCGGAAATAAGTTTGTTAGAAGCCAAACGATGTTTTAAAGTGCATAAAACCCAAGTGAGACGCGTTGTCACCGCGAATCTATGATATGTCCACATGCATGCCATGAAGTGTATGCCTTAGATACCTGAAAATACATTGCTAAAAGTGTCAACACAAAGGTTGAGTGAGTTCATAGAGTTTATGTAAATGTTTTATACGACCACCACAAGTATAGGCCATGTATGACAAATATGTCACATAAAAATGTTACAATTGCTATAAGCACATGACACCGAAGCTTGACTGATCATGATGTTCGCCCCAACAGAGTGTTTGCCAAACAACTCAAATTCTGACATGAAATGAAATGCATCCGTTTGCCAGTTGGAATCCACCAACCCGGATGGAGGAGTCACCCTCAATAGATCTATCCACTCACCCTCGCTTACCCAGTAATTAACAGTTCATGATTTCTGATATGGGGACATTCAATTGGCAATGAAGTAACTTAAGCAATGTAATGAATTTGATATACTTGGCATCGTAATAAAAATGATGTGCAATGTATTCTCCCCCGTAGGTTTGAAATAATGTATAAACTTGAATAAATCGGGGCTATGAAAACTCACCTGTTGCAATGATAATGATGATATAATGGCAATACTGAAATGAGGCGCAACCTCTGACCGTGACCTATTATGAATGATATGTTCTAATGTAAATCATGAAACAATGTCGTGCATGCAAACTCATATGATATCCATACCACTTGTACATTTGAAAATAATGTTTATCGTCGAAAAATAATCTTATAACGTCTTGACAATTTATAAATTACTTTGTAAGTATTTTCGTTGAAATGATATCCTACGATAATCATTTAGTGATTTATTATGAAATTATAGCTTTTCGTCGCAAAATAATATAATTTGACAATTCATGAAAGTGACTAAATGGCCTTGAAAAGCTAGTCGTAAAATAGTGAATATCGAGTGTTAGAAAACAAACTCAACGGTTTTGGAAAGCTTGTAGCACTATCTAAAAGTCGTAGCTTTTAAATTTTCATCATAGAGGTCTCGATCATGGAGAAAAACATAGGTAAAGTAGGGTACTTGTATCCAAAATATTGTTTAAGGTAACTTTCGGCAAAGTTTGAGTGACCGTATTTTATTCGTTACAACTCCGTTTGACGAACGGTTGGATATTTTAGAAAATATGCTAGGCGAACTTACTTTTACTAGAAGACATCATGTTATAAAAATTATTACATCAATGTTAAAAACGACCCTCAACATGGTCATTCGCGGCCGTAATGTTTGTCTAATAGAAATATATTAGTTTTGCTTATATAATATAGTTACGGCAACTTTATTTAAACGCGTGTAATTTAATCGTTACAAGTCCGTTTTCTACGTTTTATATGTCCTTAGCTTCATATTAAAGTATACTAATATATTTTTGATAAGTCGACACATTTTATAGCGCTTAAGACTCATTTTTGACTCATAAAAATCTGGACAACATGGTGAATTTTCCGGAAAAATAGTTTTCGTCGTTAAACTTAAAAATAGCATAACTTCTTCGTTATAACTCCTTTTTAACCCGTTCAAGCGGCCACGTTGTAGGATATAACTTTTCACATACACATCAAACCATAACAACAAGATGGCGAATAAGTGGAATTCTAGAGAGAGAAAGTTAGAGGTTTAGGGAACTTAGTGAGAGAAAGTGAAAGATATTATTATGAGCTCCAACTCTCTACCTTGTAAGGTAGAGAGTATTTATAGTCTTACATAAATCGCCACACATCGGGCTGTGGATCAGGCATATAGTGGGTAAAGACCCGTCCGTCCTCCACGGTGTTACTTAACTAAATACTACTTAACTTAAAATAACTACGACTATGAGCTTTCTAACGATTACATATACTTGAGGTGACCGACTCTTTAATACCTGAAATTTCTAATTCCTAACAATCTCCCCCTAAGGGAGGTCACCTCAATCATGTACCAAAAATACATTGAATACAACCAGATAATACATTAACAATTGATCTTGCATCCTTTATGTAGTCCTTTGCTTCTAAGCTCGTAGTCATTGATTCTTCACATTGCATGTTTGGTTATTCCAAGTGGAGGTCTTTTACTGATCCACGTGATAATGAGTTTGAGCCAGCATTTGAGATCATCAGTTATCAAAAATCTCTGTGACATCCATTGTGGTGTTGGTATTATGTGATGTTGTGACTTTCGGACCGACATGCTCACATTCTGGATCATGATATCTTCTC
This sequence comes from Chrysanthemum seticuspe, assembly GCA_019973895.1. Classification (NCBI taxonomy): domain Eukaryota; kingdom Viridiplantae; phylum Streptophyta; class Magnoliopsida; order Asterales; family Asteraceae; genus Chrysanthemum; species Chrysanthemum seticuspe. The sequence continues at coordinate 114,929,107 of BPTQ01000005.1, forward strand.
ATCAGAGTAGCGGAAGCTTTTGTTGAATCATGATATTGGCAGCAGCGTAGCAGAAGCTTGGAGTGAAAATATCAGAGTCATTGATGCACTAATCATGATTTCTTTGAGTTGAATGTGTTAAGTGAGCATGCGGCTATGGATTGACCGCTTCATTCTGATCAGCTGCAAACGTCGGGTGTACCTGCATACAACAGTTAGCAATAAATCGCACGAAAGTGTCTTTGATCACTTTCGTTGAATTGAGGTACACGGCCCACGGTTCCCTGTTGATCAGTACATGTACTGCCTGTGATCAGGTAAAATTCCGAAGAATTTCCTTGACAGGGTTTCGCAGCTGTTCTAGCTGTTCTCAAACCGAAACGTCTCAAAGAAGACAACACGGAGTGAGTGAACCAGCGAATTTTAAGTCCACTGATTGATAAAAAGAGATTTGAAAAACAATCGTGTATTGCTCAATAGAAATTGTTTTTTGCAATACAACGAAGGTTTTATTGAAAATCAATTATCAATCATAAAAATACCTTTTGGTTTGAAAAATGAGTACACGGTCGATGTGCTAAAGAAAAGAGTTGTTAAGCACAAAGACCGGTTTTTCAAAGGTATCCGTCAATCCATAACCTGAACCAGGATTGATTCAAAAGATTGAATCTCCCCATTGTTTCTGTTCAGTTGTCACATGGTTGGTCTATTAGATAGATCTCACATGCCACCTACCAGGAGCTTGTTTGATGATGGCTCCAGAAGGTTTTCCATCTTCATTGTGAATATGTATACACATCACTCAGATGTTCTGGCAATACCACAAGGATAATGCGTAGGACTCAAGATATAATCTCTCTTTCCACATTGTGTGAAACAGAGAGTCTTCATTGAAAGTGTCCTAATGAGATTTATTGATGATCTCGTGGCTCTAGACTCAATTTGTGCATATTTGGATCCTGTACCGGAGACTAGGGAGAGGGTCTCCTTCTTCAATATCAACCATCTCTAAGAGAAAGTCGATAGATAATGTCGGTTCCCCGTGAGAATGAAACAAGTCCTTTTAAGAGGAACTTGAGTGGTTTGGAAAGTTGAAGTGCAGTGCGTCACTGGGTCTATGACGTCTTGTCTTCAATACCGATGTTACCATCAGTAGCATATGAATTGAACCCGGTTTCTGCCCTAAGGATGAATAAATGGAGGGCTATTTGTTTTCACCCTTTCCTCATTCAATTCTTTTTAATTCTTCAACCCCTTCAGTGCTTACCGAGACTTCATAGCTAGAACCTTGTTGGGTTTATTCCAGTACTAGCTCAGTCTTAGTCCGCACTCTTCCCATATCTCATTTTTCTCCTTTTATCATCATACCTAAGGACTTCTACACTAACTAGTGGATTGTCCCTGGGTAGATCCCTCCGGTTCTGGCGGATCATGGGAACACATACCTAACCTTATCATCCTTATATCACCGCACATAAAGTAAAGTTGGTCGGTCTATTTGGTATTGTTCATCTGCCATTGGAACCAATTGAAAACCATTTGAAAATCAATTCAGATACTTGTGATATATTATCAAAGCATTTTGTACCTGAATTGTTTTTGATATTTTTAGAACGAGAACTCCCCCTCAACATGTGCATAAAGTATTTGAAAAATGTTTTGCACACGGAGGCAAGAGAAAGAATTAACTTCTTTGATTACCATTTTCTAAAAGATATCAACATCACTTCCCACATCAAATCAAGTAGATATAGTATTTCCGGGAAGGATGAGGTTTCCATAAATTCGCTCCCCCTCAATATGTGCCTCGAGGTTTGAAAAGAGTTTTGCACATACTAGAGGGAACTTGCACATTGAGATAACTGATCACGTTTCAAATCAAATGTTTAAGATAGATGCTCCCCCTCAACATGTGCATTGAAAATTTGAAATCGTTTGTCACATGTAGGAAGGACAGCATGTACATCCTTATAACATCAATTACCGAATTATCAGTTTAAATCCAATTTAAATCACACATTCTCCCCCGATCACAATTATCAAATCATTTGAGATTTGTGATCTCTTATAGATTTAAATTGATTTTGAAAGCTTTTAAGGAGAATTGTGACGTGATTATGAAAGCATTTTAGCTGATAAGGATCGGATAAGGATCGGATTTTAAGACTTTAAAGAAAACTCCATTGGTAAAAACATGCATGTATATCTTTTGAAAACAATTTAATGCCAAATAACTTTTTAATTTAATTGAAATCATTCTCCCCCTCAATCAATGACATAGGTTGTTGATTGAGAGATAGAGATTTTGACAAATAAGTCCTGATGATTATCAAAAAATAGAGACCGAGTTATTTTTCAAAGCAGTTAGTTTTCAGCAAACAAATGTTTATAGAAACAGAGCATGGAATTTGAAAACATGGTAAAACATGGCTCTGTTCTTTCTTTTAAAACCGGGTTATTGCCTGACAATGACAATAAACCATTTTTTCTCTTTCTCCCAAAAATATTTTTGATTTTTTGATTTTTTTTTTTTTTTTTTTTTTTTAATAATAAAAATTCGAACAATATCTAAAGACCCGTGTCATTCTTTGAATGACAACAACAAGACCGTAGATATCATCGAATCGAGAGAAACATGACAAAATGACAATATTTTTTTGAAGATTTTTCGAATTTTTCAAATTTTTATGGATTTTGAAATTTTTATATTTTTCTATTTGATTTTTGAAGGTTTTATAATTTTGTATTTTGTTTTTCGAATAGATATATACAAGAGATAGATGAAGATAGACCTTTACTCCTCGTTTTCCTCCTGAAGACGTTTGAGTGTTTCTGGTTGAAGGCTTTTTAAACCAAGACGTGGAAGAATAAACTCAAAACGTTCTCTTGGAAGAGCTTTGGTGAAGATGTCAGCTAACTGGTATTCAGACCTCACAAAATAGAGTTCCACCACACCTTTTTCCACTTGTTCCCTGATGAAATGATGTCGAATGTCGATATGCTTTGCTCTGAGAGAGTACGTTGTCGCAAGTTGTGAGTTCTCGTTTCGTATAGCTGTAAGCTGTAGTAAAGTAGTCCCTTGTTCACCTTTTTCCACACCACCTTGAGATAAAACACTCCAGACTTATGGTCAATCGACTGTAGAAGTGGTTTCGAGAAGGTTCTCTTGCAAAACTCAAATAAGAAGGTGCAGAACCAAATTTTTCGGAAGTTGGTCTTTGTGAGTTTGCAGAAGTCCTCCTTTTGCTCCTCATTTCCAGATAGAAGTAGATAGAGAACATATATAGATAAGCTTTTTGTTTTATGTTTTAATATTTTGGAAGTTTTTAGTTTATCTTTTTATATTTTTAAAGTTTTAGGTATTTTTAAACTTTTTAAGCTTTTTAGAAGTTTTTTTATAACAGTAAAACAGTACAAAGAGAGCTAAGCTACTATAGATGCCAGAACAACAACAGTAAGTTTCTTACTGTGCCCAGAAATCTATAACAA